>CAJPEX010004959.1:0-17303 GCA_905338405.1 Notodromas monacha | reverse complement strand
TGAGGAAACTAATTCGCGATAACGCAACTCTGGATGAGTTCCTTACTTCTGCGGAATGTAGTCAGAAAAGGAAAGTTGCAGAAAACCTCGCATGTTTTTGGGGGAAGATTTCACGGGAAGAAAATCAATTGAGACCTCAGAAAAAGACACGTTGGTTGAATCAGGCGACGAAAAAGTCGTACTTGGCTCCTTCTGGTTTGATGTACGATTTAAACCCTGTTGAAAAGGCCAGTAGCCCTTTCGTGACTCCTACAACTGGCTGCTGGAAGTGAGTTCGATTCATGTTTTCAAAAAAATTGAGCAGGCAAAAAAAAAGTAAAAAATAAAACAAATCCCGTCGTCCGCGTCGAAATAAGCTACAGAACCGCCCTAAAATTTTTGAAGCATATTCCTGGATTATAATTGAGACAACATAAAAATATGTTCGCGCTCTTGACATGATATTGACCTTCCACGAAAACGTTTTCTACTTATTCGAAATGACTGTTCAAAATCGGATTAACTGACCATCGATAATTTCATTTGAAACGAATAGGCAATGGAATTTAAGAGATTTCAAAATAGAACTACATACCTATAACATGACATAAGTGATTCAACTCGCTGGATTACAACATACCAAACCCAACTCTGGTTGAATGTCTGAAATTCGAAAAATAAAAATAACATTTACTTTGAACTTGGAATGCTATAAATGATTTTTTCCGAATTTTGTTAAATTCTTGGTCTTTTTCATAAATGTACTACATCAAAGCTGCGATTCATGTATGAGATTCGAAAAATAAAAATAAAGTTAACATTGAACTTGGAATGCTAAAAATGAAGACTTTTTTCCCGAATTTGGTTAAATTCTTGGTTGTTTTCCAAGGTGTACAACATCGAAGCTGCAATCCATGTCTCCGGCAATCCGTGAAATCAATTTTGGCGATGATTCTCGAGTCCGTTCTCAGCAGTCATCATCCTCGTCTGAAGACGAAGGGTTTGAGAATGCATCGAAATCGGATTCCATGATCAGCGGGGTCTCTGATTTCTACGTGGACATTTTCGCTGAATTGGCGTATCCTTCTTTGAGCTCGGAATCGTTGCTGCAAGACCTGGGCCCGGCTGCTGAAAAGTCCCTGCTGTTTGAACAAGCCATGCTTCCCCATGGACAGCACTCTGCTTTCAGATGCCCGCTGCCGGTTTTCAGAGCTTTCTTGATCCTCGGAAAAGATCGCGTGGAAAAGTCATCGTCAGTGCAAGCTTGAATGATCGATAATTACCCGTATTTCCCAGATCAGTGTTCCCCAATTCGTGGTCCGTGGACCGGCGCCGGTCCGCGGGAAAATTTCTTCAACATGCAAATTTATTATAGGTATAGAAATGAAGTTTGTTACTGTATTTCAATCCAAAAATTTTGAGACAATGGTAGCTGAAATGATCTAATGAAAAATAAATTTTTGGTTTTTTCTCCTGTAATAGCAATCATTTAGACATAATTTTACCTCCTTAAATATGTTACAGTACTTCTGGTTTTCAACCTGAGAATCCTTTCTTCAAGCCCAGCATCATATTTTTTGCAGACATTTCCACTTTATAGTTCTTCACAGCTGGTTCACAACTTACTTTTTGCAATTAAAGTATTGTTCTGAGGACTGCAAGGTAGGTATTTTAAAATGTCATGCTGCACATTAGAAATCTTACGGAACGTTGCAGAAAATTTAATGAAAATTTGCCGGTCCACGAAGGATTTCATTAAAATTTGCCGGTCGATCCGCGAACCCAAAAAGGTTGGGGAACACTGTTCTAGAGTATCATGCGTCCTCGAGTAAGACGATCACCTGGGTTTTTCGTTCAGTTGCAAATCTGGATAGAATCCTATCCCGGAGTATTAAGCCGCACTCCCCATATTCAGTGCATCTAAAACCACAATATTCCAAGAATAAGAACACCCAAAGTCGAACCTGAATTGAACATGAATTCGACCGATTTTAATGCACAGTATTTTCATTAGAATAAGTTCTTCTGTTTAAAGTGGTCCGAAATTTCCGATTAAAATCAATGATAATGTAAACCTAAATTTTGAAAATTTATTCATAAATTTATCCCCTTTTACGACGCTCAATTTTTTTTTTTTTATTCCTCTCAAGTTTGAGAAAAATGTTGCGCGTGGTATTCGAGAGAATAGGTAGTCTATTCATTCATTGGGTGTTTTACACAACGAATGGCCTTATTTCAGAAAAGTGGGCGAAGAAGTAGTCGAACTCTGCAGGGAAGCATTGAGGGTGTTTCTGGGACCAAAAGGGATTTTTCAAGTACAGCTGGCATCAAATCTCAACAACACTTTATTTGGACTTATGCACGCAGATTTTGCTGTGCCGCTGGAAAACGGATTCAGGCAAGATATGCTTCAAATGTTGATGTGATATTCTGTTTCAAATTTTTCCTATTAATTAAATAATGTATTAATTAACTTAAATGTTGAAACATGCTGCATCCGAGAACATTTGGAATTTTTAGCCCAAAATACTAAATGTTTTCGGTCTCTACCTCCAGATAAGAATTCATAATTTTTTATTTTAGAAATTCTTCATATTGATGCGATGATTTTGCCTGTTTAATTATTTGAGTTCATTACTGTAGTGTTCCCTAACACGTGGTCCGCGGACTGGCGCAGGTCCGCGGGACTTTTTTTTCAGCATTATAAATTTATCAAAATTAGCAAGGAAATGTGTCTCTTTACCTTAAATTTTGGAAAGACTATGACGGTGGAAATTATAACTTGTCTTTTCTCCTAATGAAGCTTCGGAAAAAGTTTTACCAGCTGAAATAAATAATATAAATTTTTAATTCTGAAAAACCTCTCTTCAAGCCCATCTTTTTACTTTTTTGAAGTTATTCCACTATATATAGCTGCTTCTTTGCTTCATAACTTAATAATTTTCTAAAAAAGGAGAAACTTCTCAGTTTTCCTTTCTTTCAAGCAGAACTTTTATGAGTCAGCAATAATTAAAATTTAACTTATAGTCGGTCTGCAGAATTTTGTTTTTGAAATTTGCTGGTCCGCAAAAATGCTATGGAAATGTACCGGGCTGGAGACTGAAAAAGTTGGTCAACACTGCACTAGAATATTTATTCGATTAAATTATTTTTGATTAGGTTTCAAGCATATCCAGCAGCAGTTCTGATTTTGAGTGACGATGCCGTGAACCTGTTGCCGAGATTCTATCACTCATCAGCCCTCTTGACTCACCTAGCTTTGATATTGAAGACTGAATTCGACAATTTAGCAGTAATGCAGGAGGCATCAACTCTGATGTCATCTGGCTTTTCCAAACTGGATTTGGATTCCCTGGCCTCACAACATCGGAATAGTGGAAGGAATCAGAAATAGATTCCCCATCTTCTGGGGAAAAGTGCTCTTCTTCGTGAAAAAGCGGGCTTACATGTTGAACATACTGGTGTAATTTGATTGGCCGATGTGAAAAGGCTCTGGCCTTATCACATTTGTCAGCCCAGAATTGCCAATTTATGGCTATTATATGCATCATCGCCCTCCTGTTGTTGCTCACTATTCATGGCTCATCTGTGGGATGCCCACACCGTAAAACGCATGCCGATGTCGTGATATATGCTTCTCTCATGATTCCTCTTGATCCATTAAATATTCGACATTGAAAACTGAGCCATCGCTTTTTCTGAGTGAAAACGTTTGTGAAAACTCGGCAAGATTTCAGTTGCATCTACGGGAATGATGCGAGGAATGCCGGGGAAGGTTTTGGCATCACTGGTGATGAGATTTATGACATTGGGGAGCTTTCACCAGATCGCTTTCTTTGGATCTGATTCGATCAGTGTTCCGGCTAAATGTTGTGATTATTGGGGAGAGGCGCTGCTTTTGGATCTTGCTTTCGTTCCACTTTGTTGTGAGGACGCTTTTGTTCTCGGAAACTGCCAGGGAATATGAACTGGGTGGATATCTAGGATGATTTTCTGCACAAGAAGTGCTGCTGAATTGAATGAAAAAAGGTTGACTTTTTTTTGGGAAGCGCATAAAATAGGAAATTAGGTTCACATTTTGTAATCCCGGAGGTATCCGAGAAAATCGAATATTTTGAGTTTCTTGGCACGAAAAAGAGCTCCTTAATTTTGCAGCGGGAATTTTTCGTATGAATGATCCCTTATTGATCCATCTCATTCAGAAGAAAATCGTTTCGTGCTAAATTTTGTGATAATCCTTGAGTAATGTTTCATGGGGAAGCTTTCATGAATATCCTCAAAAATGCAAGAAGCATCTAAATTCATCCGTTTCCTAAAATATGTTCACTAATAATAAAGTTGATCAAATAATTTTCCAGAATCAAAAATCGTTTCAGATTTTAGTCCAGGTGTATTTTAGTCCTGGTTAAGGAGCGCAACCCATTTTTTCAAGATCATTAAATTTGAACTAAAAATCCACAATGTTCACGAATCTTAATTTTAGATTGAATGAAAGTTCAATTCCTTTGCTTGTAATGAAGTTTATTGATGCTGAAACATCCGTAGTTTCAATCAACTGAGACTGAAAAATTATATAAGACGGATACATTTCAGGATTTGGAATGGTTTATTGACTTTAGTAGCATTTTGAATGATATTGTTATTTTGTCCTTGGGAAATCTAAAAAAATTCAAAATTTCTAAGCGTTTTCTCTTGAATGAAGCGAATTCTCGCCAAATCATACAAAAAGGTGCGCGTTGCACTTGAGTAAATACCTCGTTCAGGTACAATATTACAATTTAGTCAGCCATGATTTTAGTTGAATCGGATGGGTTTTAATTCATTCATGCGCGAAATGTATTCGAATTTTAGACAAATGAGCTTTACAAATATGTAACACTACCTCTGAAATTTACACTCATAAGCGTCACGCGAAAAAGTGATGCTGTACGAAAAAGACATGTCAAATTGAAACGAAATTTTTTTACATTTTACAGTATAGTTGCCAAGAGCCGCTCACCTCTTGTTTCTTTCAAGGAGTGATAAATATAGTGACACCTTCGACACTCTCGAAAAGGGTGTTACATCATGGTAGCGTAGCAAGAAAAGTTTGAAGGTCTTAATGCTGCGTTTCGTCATTTCTCACCTTGGCAATAAAACTTGCGCAGCATGTGGCCAACTGCTTAGATTGTTATTTGGATAGGAGGCAACATCATAATTGGATCTTATTTTCTCGGCACCCCTGCCTTGCTTCATTCTTCCCTCTGGTGGGTCCTCTTTCCATGCGGGTCCCCTCTTTTTCTGAGTGTCACAGGGGCCATTTGTGTCGCATTTTCCTGTGGTGTTATTGGCTCGGATCAGCATATGAGTGAGTGAGTGGGTGAATGGTATCCTGGGGACCCCAAGCAGACAATGACACGGTTGATCAGAATGTAATAATGTTGGCAGGAATCCAATAAAGCCACGCTTGGGGCTGCCGTGATTTCTGTCTTCTACTTTTTTTTTTCTCCTGCTGCAAGGTGTTGATTCTATCTGGTTTCTTGTTGTTCGTATTGCTGTTCTGTTGGCTGCTGCTTGCCGTAATTTACCATCAGACTGCTTATTGGCCCTATTGTGGTCTTGGGCGACAAGGTATCATCTGCACTTCTGCGAGAACAGGTTTTCTTTGTTGTTGTTACAATGCTCGGAATTTCGCGAAATTTTCAAATGATTGCTCTTGAACATAAATGACGCTCCAGAATAATTTTTAAAAACAGCTTCACGTTTCTTACGTCTCTGTTTAAATTATTTGTGACAGCCTTAAAAATGTCATCCTTCTGCAAGTTAATACGCGCACATTTCGAAAAGCATATTCTTCATCCAGAAAAAAATTGTTTCGTGCTTAATTTTTTGATAACCCCTGAGGCTTCGAGTAATGTTTCATGTGAAAACTTTCATGAATATCCTCAAATGAAGGAAACACTGAATTTCATGCGTCTTCTTAATTCTCTTAATAACTAAAATCAATAATTAAAGAATGTTTGAAGAAAACTAAATAGTTTATAAATCCTTTAAAATCATGAATATGGTCCTGGGTTCCTTTCAAGTTGAAAATCATGCTAGATTATATTTAGTCTAGATTGTTTTCACAACTGCTTCTTCGACAAGAATCCGAACTAAGACAGCTGATCTAATAAAAAGCATCCACTTTAATGGTCTTTAGACAAGTTTTGGAGTAATATGAAAAATGATTCATCATAAAATTACGATTCTGTACATTTTACGAGGATTTTCTTGTTGTTCGTATTGCTGTTCTGTTGGCTGCTGCTTGCCGTAATTTACCATCAGACTGCTTATTGGCCCTATTGTGGTCTTGGGCGACAAGGTATCATCTGCACTTCTGCGAGAACAGGTTTTTTTGTTGTTGTTACAATGCTCGGAATTTCGCGAAATTTTCAAATTATTGCTCTTGAACATAAATGACGCTCCAGACTAATTTTTAAAAACAGCTTCACGTTTCTTACGTCTCTGTTTAAATTATTTGTGACAGCCTTAAAAATGTCATCCTTCTGCAAGTTAATACGCGCACATTTCGAAAAGCATATTCTTCATTCAGAAAAAAAATTGTTTCGTGCTTAATTTTTTGATAACCCCTGAGGCTTCGAGTAACGTTTCATGTGAAAACTTTCATGAATATCCTCAAATGAAGGAAACACTGAATTTCATGTGTGTTCTTAATTCTCTTAATAACTAAAATCAATAATTAAAGAATGTTTGAAGAAAACTAAATAGTTTATATATCCTTTAAAATCATGAATATGCTCCTGGGTTCCTTTCATGTTGAAAATCATGCTAGATTTTATTTAGTCTAGATCGTTTTCACAACTGCTTCTTAGACAAGAATCCGAACTAAGACAGCTGATCTAATAAAAAGCATCCACTTTAATGGTCTTTAGACAAGTTTTGGAGTAATATGAAAAATGATTCATCATAAAATTACGATTCTGTACATTTTACGAGGATGACAAGAATCCGAACTAAGACAGCTGATCTAATAAAAAGCATCCACTTTAATGGTCTTTAGACAAGTTTTGGAGTAATATGAAAAATGATTCATCATAAAATTACGATTCTGTACATTTTACGAGGAATATTTTAACGTCAACGTTGTTATTCTTCGCTGCCCTTGGCGTCACGACGATTTACTGGGGAGCACATTCATGTTTACAAAGAAGGAATGGGAATTATTCTAGTCAAATGTAGTTTTATAACGGTTGATGAATGATTTCTTGTCAGGTGTTCATAATAAAGATAAATATTGCTTCAATCTCTGCTTCTGTGTTTCAGATTTTCGTCAGAGCAACGCGCATCGGCGTTGATAAGCTTCGTTTTTTTTTTTCTCTCTAGCTTACAAAGGTTGCATACAATATCAAGAATGAAGAGAAAAGCAGCAAGTATGAAACATTTCCACCTGCTTGAAGCCTCCAATATCATGTCTTACCGAGCCGCGTTAGAAAATTGGAAGAAAACCGTGGCAAATCCCTCCGTTGTTCCATGACATAATTACGGGATTCCCCGGGGACTGTTGGGCGGAAAAAACTGCAGAGATTTCCTCTTCTACCACGGGGGTTGCGATGAGGGGGGGTTATTGGTGGGGAGAAGAACCCCGGTTTTGTTCCGGAACCTTGGTATACCAGGGAACCCGGGGAGAATTAGGTCTTTATAGCCATTAGTCGCGCATCAGGGCATCGATCCCGAACCTGTCCGATTAGTGCCGTCGCATTGCCTTGCCTTGAAGGCTTTAGCCTCTGCGAATTGTGGTTATCGATCCAGGAAGGCCCCAAAAGAGCTTATAATTGCTGCGTCTTGCAACACCTAAATAATACCCTTTTATACAAGAAAAGTAGGTCCCCTATGGGGTGAGTCGGGGGATGAATTATTTTCGTTTTACTCCAATTCAATGATTTTTCGAGGCTTATGGAAAGGGAAGTCTCGTTGCAATGAGGCCATATTGAGATCTGTAGAAATCTTCAGTAAGATGAATGTTCGTTGTATCCAGACTAAAAAAAAATTTGGCTATATTGGAGAGATATTGGAAAAAAGGCATTGATTTTAAACATACGTTTGTTTTGATCTAACAATACTCGTTGCAACCAATTTATACTGTATTTTTCTAAATATCTCAAATTACGAAAGCGTCGTACTCGATGTTCTGCTTTTTCTGGGTAATATGTGTGTTTCTCTATTTTTTCCCCGTCAGAAATTGCTGAATCATTAACTACAGTTTTACTGTAGATGTCTCCGATTTTGTCAGTGCAGGCGTTCAAAGTGGCTGAGTCTTAGTCTGCGGAAAAACATGTACCGAATTTATAAATTCATTATTTGATTGTTCAAATATTTATGCTCATCCAGATTGAATTTGAGAGAAACCAGGGTTCTAAGGCCCACAACGGTGGAAATAATGCACCTAACAAACTTGCATGTTTTTCTTTGAATTTGGACGTAATTTGAGTGCCAATAAATTAAAAAACCGAGAATGTTTATCGTAAAAAATGTACCGCATCAGCTACATTACAATGAAAAAATTCTAGGAAGCTGAAGTGATTTGTTTGTACATGCACATATTAATGTAAATGTCTAGTTTAGTATGAGAAGAAGAATCGGTGAACAAAAGCACGCTCAAGTCAGCGATGCAATTCAGGAAATTCCTGGTTCGTGAAAATTTGGATTCACGTAAATTACTGTACAGGTACCCAGCAAACATCATGTCAAGGTGCTGAGGAATATTTTCGAGACATTGTGTGCATTTGGTGTTTACTCTTCGACAAAACGAACATACTGTATATGCAAAATCGTGAGTTAAAACTCACGTTTTTGTACATATGTTTGAAATACCCTTGAATTATTGGATGACGGAATCAACTCCATCCAATAGTATACTACAAAACTGTGAGTTCAGACATGCTTACTGCTTGAATAAAGAAATCATGTAATCAATTTTTGAACTGTGTGCAGTAGTAGTTTCGTAATTCCAAAACGCGCCATTTTTCAGCATCAACTCTGAGACTTTTTCATCCATCTTCGGAGCCAGAATCCGAGTAAAAAATGAAATCAAACTCGGAAAAGAAATTCGCATGACAGTAACTACATTCATTTGGAATGCGAGGCAAAAACAATATCGGAGAAACTATAAAGCGACAGCATGGGTGGGTTTACATTTTACGTAATGAATATACCGCTCACATCGGAAATGTTTGCTCTAAAAAACGATTGGTTTCAACAACTCAATCTCGCATTAAGCATATTGGCAACCAAATCATTTTTGCATATGAAAGTTGGACACGAACAGACCCGGGTTATTTTTAAATTGCGCAGAAAAGTTTTGCCGATTAAGCATGATATCCATCACAATCGCTTCGGTTGCCGCAGTCGGTCCACTGTTGTCTTGAGTGCAGATTTCTCGGTTGTTGCCATTGTTGCTGTTCCCAGCAATGTGTTGCATGTAGGACACAATGTCATATTGATTTGGCGTAGGGAGATGGATAATGTCCTCATTCACCCCTGATGGCACAGAAGGCGTCGCAGTTGTTGTTGACGGCGACATCGCGCGGTCGTCGTCATTGTCGGATGAATTGACTGGCGATCTCGCTGAAAAAGGAGATAAATATATTATAAAAGTATTCAATTAATCGAAAATTGCCGTATTCTTTTCCGCGAGATAATATATACATGGATATATTCTTTTATGTGCGCACTCGTAATCCTATCCCAAATCTTGCTTATTTATTCAGAGGAATCCTCGCGGTTATTCATCGCGTAAGTAGAACGACTTTGTTCAACGACCTACGATGAAATCCAGGGATTCTTCGTGGGTAAGAATATAGATAAGAACCTATGCCAAAATATGATCCAAATAAACAAAATTTAACAGAAATTTCTTAGGAATTTTCATTATCACAACTTTTTTATGCTGTTCAACTTACCTTCAAGTGCTTGTACGGCGCGATTTTCGAACATTTAAGAGAATGGAAAAGGGAAAAATCCCTTTTCAAAGGAGTAAATATTTTCCTTAAAAAAACCTGGAGGTATGATTTATTATTATGCGCTAATGCAATTGTAATTTTTTCGTGTAGAAATTATCCAAGAAAATTAAAAGTTTGTTGCCCGATGATGATTCGACAGCCGTTTTGCGATAATGCAATGGTTGATATTCCTTCCGAAAATTAAGTTAGGAGAACTGTATTGAAAGCATTTTCGAAACACAACGACATGGGGCTTTCTAGGAAAGATATACGAGTACAGTGCAGTATTCAAAGTGTCAATTAAATGATCGATTCAATTATACCTGTAGGAGATTTCTCATCCGAGTCGGCATTAGGGCGATGGTCATCCGCAACTTTCCGCATTTGTTTCTTGTGTTTCATTCGTCGGTTTTGGAACCACGTCTTAACCTAATGCATATTTTGGAGCCCATTAAAATCGCTTCATGTAAATGACATATTAGTTTTTTTTCACCTTACCTGAGTTTCTGTCAAATTAAGAGCATTGGCGAGTTCTAGACGCTCAGGTGTCGACAAATAACGCTGCGCTTCGAATCGGCGTTCGAGACCTTGTAACTGTTGCTCGCTGAAAACAGTTCTGGCCTTCCGGCGACGACAGGTTCTTCCGAATTGGCCGGAACCCCCGGGTCCGGAGGGTTCTAGACCCGGAGCAGCATAACTGAGCGGGTGCAATGCACCAGGGACGTACACCGGAGAAGGAAATCCAAGAGCAAACCGTGCAGCTGGAATATTTGGGTCAGGAAAAAGATCAACTAATAAACCGTAAGTCACTATTCTGGAATCCTAATTATTTTGATTAACATATTTATTCGACGGTAGGCGGCACTATTCCTCCAAAAAATAATTTTTCTGTTTCACAGTGCTTTGAGGGGATGGCGAATATTAAATGTCATACGAATCAGTGCGGGTTATTATGAACATCTTAAGAGAGCTAAAATCTACAGTGCAAAAATTGATCATAATTTCGGAAAGTCACTATGAGTAACTATAGTGGCGTGATATAATTTTTTTTCAGATAGAGGGCGTTTCTTTAGAAGACCTTGATTTAAATTTGAAGTGCATGCCACATCCAAAATATAAATGAACAAAAGGAACTGTACGGACTAAATGAATATGTTTTACACCAACATTTCGGTACGAGCCATTTGTGCGTTTTTTGATACATACCAGTCTGCTTAGCTTGAAGCTTCGCATCAAACCAATATACATAAAAAGGTTTGCGTTGAATCAAAATAGTTTATTTCTAAATTTATTTGCGCTTTTTTGAATTTTTTTTTTCATAAGTTCAGTTGTGTAGCATGTCCTTCTTTATTTCTTTGATGATGTGCGTGTATTTTTTCTGAACTCTCCATGAATTATCGATCATATTCAGATCGCCAGACGTGATTATAGCTCATCACATTCAATATCATCCAGTCCTTTTTTTTGGAAAATTAATGTAGCTATACGTTATGCCTCCAAAAATTTAAGTTTAATTTCACTGATCAGGAAATATATTCTGCGATATTTTAAATTCGCAAACCTGCAGTTTGGTAGAACAATGACTGAGCGTCGCCCTGAGCACCATGCGATGAATTGGCGTTCGAAGAAGATCCGATGCTGACGGGAAATCCCGAGGCGGCGTTGCAATAAATTGGCCCCGGGTATCGAAGTGGCTCGAATGCTGGTAACAAACCAGGCTTGACGTTGTCCACTGGTTCTTCGTCATTGTCACTGGAATTTCCTATCGCTCCCGAATCTTCTCTCACGGCCGAACTTGTTCGTCGATCCTTCGGCGGAAATTTCCAGGAAAACTCTTGCTGTTCCGCCAGGCGCCGATGAAACGCCTCCTAAAATCCATTCAGCACTCGTAAATCAATTCACAACTTCGTCTCGAGATTTTATGCGCCTTCCGCCAGTTTTTCCCAAAATTTATATGCATCCAAGTTCATGTCACGTGATTTCATGGAAAATTGCACAGCCCTCGGCCAAAAATAGCTTTATCTTGTTTATTTACATGAAAAATAAAATAGGATTTAAATTCTGTTACGGAGAGGGATTTAATCTGAAGATTTAGGATTAGGTATCGAATCACAGAAAATTTTCATTCCAGACAAGTAAAAGAAGAAAAAGGTTTGACTCGCTAGTTATTCTTGCTGCCAGCCAAGGTAAGACACAATTTTCTGTTTGTAACATGGCTTATTCTTGGAGGCGGACAACATTTCGTTTTCGACGATGTGCTGTGGAAATAGAGCTAGAACTTATTAAATCCCTTATGCCTTAATTTTCATGGAAAATATCATCATCGCCCAAAGAATCTAAGTATAAGTTGAGGCCAAACTTTTTTTTATTAGAACTTGCAGCGACTAAATCACTAATTAGTACAATATTATCTTTTCCCTCAGAATCGATCGTTGGGGGATTTGGACACAGATTCATACTGATTTCTTTCGCCAAAAGCTATCCTTGATCAGAGCATGTTTTGCTATCCTAAATCGTGCCAAAGAAGCAAAACAGTCATAATGCGTTTATCTGCCGATGGCACGTGGTTCTTCTCAATTGTAGATAAGAGATCACTATTTGGAGGAACATTTTGTTTCAATACTGATCGGATAATCTTCCTGCTTGTATTCGGGGTTCTTTTTTTTACTGTACCTGAACAGTTCTCCGATCGTACTTGTCTCTCAGAAGGTTGTCAATAAGGAAAGCCGCAGAAAAAGGTTTCTTTTGGATACTGGAAATCCCGGGGTTTTTCTCCGAATGATTACCACATTCTGTGTCACTTTCAAGCTCGTCAGTGTCGTCATTTTTATTCCGTTTCAATCGCTTCTCTTCAGACCTGAGGTCCATGAGAAATGGGAGACTGTCACGCACTGGGTTATTGATGACTGACACCAGCCCATGATTTGGGCAAGGATCCCTTACTCTTCTCACAGATTTCCGCTGGAGTGATGCTGCTGCCTTTTGACATCCGCTATTGGGTCCGGGCGAACGGATGGGAGGAGAGGGTAGATGCCACGCCCACTTTGTTCCCCTACACTCCGCCCTTATTATTGCTTAGGCCTTTTGACGGAAGATTCGGCAGCTTGGCCTAAATGGCAACAACAGCAGAATTTGCTTTTGTTGTCAGTTCATTTATTGTTTAAAACTGTCGTCGGCAAACTGAATTTTGAGCAACCTGGTCCAAAGGGGTTGAAGTGTCCAACAGAATTATTTTATTGATGCTATTATACCTAAATTTCCTTTTCATAAATATCTGCGAAAAAAAAACGACTGAAAAAAGTGAAACCAGCTGTATTATTGAAACGCGGAATGCATATACTGCGGCACACATTCATGCGATACAAACAACACTTGTGATTCGATCTATCGCTGCCATAATTTTTGTTTCAGTATACAGTATAGTGTATTCACAATGCTGTTCAGTATATCAACTGTCATCAAGGGCACTTTTTCCCGTTTTCAACTCCAATACAGGAAGCCATTTCAAAGAACAGGTCGAGTGTAACCCTAATGATTACTTCAATTATATGCTCAGGTTATCATGCGAAAAATTGCACAATTCCGTCTTATTTTATTTTCCTTGCTTGTGAACAAAACTTGTTCTGATGAAAGCTATTTGAAAAAAAATCATGAGACCCCCGTGGCGTAGTCTTGTTAATTTTTCCAAGACAGTTGCAAAATAGTAAAAACCGTGAATATTATTTTTTATTCTGCTCCTTATTGTGAGAATAATCTGTTATATTTAATCCTCCTGTTACCGATATTTGCGGATTTCAACCTCTTTTCATTAATTACGCAGAAGTAAATGCATTTAAAATCAGCCTTTTTCCCGCCGACGACTCGGAGCATTCATATAAATGATTGCCTTTTTTCAAATCGTCTCAGCAAAATTTAAATTTCATTAAATTTGTTAGCGTCTTAGTTGTGCAGTATAACGGCATGATTTCGGCTGACGAAGGGCAGTGCTCGGTATTTCAGAATTTTTAATTAAATTTTCTATATATCAGTTCAACGATACTGCCATTTCAAGTTCAAGAGCACAATATTCAAGTCATGTTCTAATTTTGTTTAACGTGAATCAGGAGATTAGGACACTACTGTATAACCAATCTTGCACAAGGAGTAATTTAGCTGGACGAAGTCTCGTTAGGCGTAAATTCTTAAACTTTCGAAGTTCACCTTACATGACTTTTCGAAGCTCAGGTTCTGTTGGACGCATGCAAAAAAAAACAAGTTCTTTGGATGAAAGTAAGAGTTCACACAGGCAAAAATTCTTGATCGCAAAATTTGGATGCGAAGTCCGATGTCGACGAATGGCAATCGTCGGAGAGTCTTACAAAACAGCGCGCACAAAATTAAATCATCACTCCGTTATCGTTAAGTTATTCTCAGTCATAATTATATCCGATTTCCCCGTCGTCGTTCCTAGCGTTTCGCTTGCCACCCAGAAACAACAAGACGGCGTCGAGAAAAAACACGAGACCCACGACGAGACACAGACAACCGCAAACGAAACGCAGAGTCTCTGGATAGTCCGGGTTGATGTCGACAGCATTGCGGGTGCGGCCGACCAACCAGCCACCGGCCACAGTGTACATGATCCCAGCATAGGCATTGAAATTCCGCTCTTGTTTGCCGGGCGTGTGGCCCACGAAATAGGCCACAACTAGCGACAGTGTGACGACACCGACGCCGACGGTTGTGGCGCCGAACCAGGCAGCGAAATCCACGTCGCCTACCACGGGGTCCCCAGGCTGGAAAAGGGCGCCACGAAACAGGCCCAAGATCACCATTCCAATGACCTGCAAATGTTATGCGAAAGAAAAAAATTGTTACATCATGTACAATGTAAGTCAAATTTCTAGGGACCAGGAAAAAAATTCCACTTGGAGAGGTTTTGATTTTTGGAGGTTTCCAGTTGAGGAAACAAATACTTTCGTTGTGAGGAGAAGTGAAAAAAGTTTGGAGAATCATAAATGAGGATATTCTGGGCTTAAACTTGCTCCTTAATGAGTTTACACTTTGCTTAACTTGGAGGCATCAGGGTTCATTTGCTATATTAAGCCTTTCACTTCCTTTCAAAATGCATCAAATTAGTTGTTTTAATCATTTTCTCTTTCATATTTCAAGGAAATAATTACCAGAAGGCCTCAGAAAATTCGACTTACAGAGGTTTTAGAGAAAAAGACTTAATGCTAGGGAGGTTTTTAATGTATTGATTCTAAATGAACTCAGACAGGGACTTGGAAAAAATTTGACTTAGGGAGGAATTTGACTTGGGGAGGTTAGACTTATTGAGGTTCACTGTATATAACAGGTAAAATGATGAATAGATTTTTCAAGTACAGTATAAATATTCTGTAAATAAAGGCTCCGAAACTCGTTTCTTCGAACCTCAAATCAATGCTAATATAATTTTTAAATCCGCTTCCGCATTTACTCAGATGTGAGACCTCATTGTTGATTACAACGTCGTGTGATGCATTGCACTTTCCAAAAATTGACGATAATTTCGCGTGCGAGTCTAGGAAACATTTTCATTGCATTCGATTTCTTGAAAATCATAGAAATCCGTACATTTCTCGAATGCTACAGCTACCAAGACAATCTCATAAAATTTCTCAAAAGAACCCAGATTTTGCTGACATTGAAGTAAAAATGACGGGGTGGATTTATTCATTGGAATGGAATTTCAGACGGGAATGGAATTTAGCCTTTAAAGAATTGTGTTCATCAAAAAATCATCATTCACTATCAATTATGCGGAGCCAGCATCAAGAGTAAGATGTCATCGGATATAAAGAAATACATTGATGCATCAGAAACTATTTTTGTGGGAAAAAATGGAAGAGCGTCTTGTACTTGACTGAACGCGGGTAAACAAAATGTGAGCAGATTTCTGCCAAAATTTAAGATGTTCAATCAGAGGCAAAATTTGCATGAATCATTCAGCAGATGCACCTTTTCAGTAATATATTAATCATACGAGAATACTCAGCATGACAGAAATGTATACTCACCGACTCGGAAACCTTGAGCAGAAACTGTGGCTGCAGAAAATTGGAAGAAGCGCAAAATTGCACTGCTGACATGATTTCCTTTCACTGATCAAACGTCTAATTGGCCTTAATCTTCGATTGCACTGGAAAGAAAAATTTGCCTATGGCTGCGACAATACTTCGGCATGAAATGCTGACGATAAAAGTTGATACTCGCTTGGAATATACGAACATTTGTACGTACAGTATCTGAGTCTTTCTTATCTATTCCTGCTTCTCTTATCTTTCGTTCTTTCAAAATACCGTTGTGAAGTGTATCCAGTATCAAGTTCCCTTCTGTAGAATTACGCATGAGTTACTAGACTATTTTTTTTTTACCTTTCTAAGTGCAGTATTTTAAAATTCTACATCGGACGGCAGAATTCCAGTATGCTTTAAATGTTCAGATATACGGTACTCGTATATCATCCTATCATCCTCAGAAGTTGTAGGATTGCAACTGAAGAATAACTAATGAAGAAGCAATGCATTTTAAAGACTTCTCTGCTCTTATTTTTATTTCTGAATTCCCGAAAGTTGTTCTCTAAGAAGAGATTTCTGAAGTTTGCTGCTTTTCCCAATTTAAAAGATTAAGAAAAGAAAACTGCCTGGTTTTCAAAGAGAATTTTCGAACAAGTTATCTCCAATCAATAATTAATAAAACTTTGCATGGTACATATTATGTTACTACCGCGGAATGTTTTTCGAACGCGTTCCTCGAGGAGTTCGTTTCCCCCCATATACTCAGAAAACATTTCTTATTCTTCAAGCAACCCTTTTGAAGTAGCAATCGAGAATTTTTGAGGTTATTTTGTCAATTCAGAGGAGTGAGTTTTTCCAACACACAATAACTCATCACCTTCGTCAAGAGCTCTTATAAATTGTATTGCTCCTGGGCGAGTTGTTCGTGGCACGCACTTCACTCCGTGACACGTCAATCAGATAATTGATTCGGAGCACTCCATAAAATTTATCGTATTTTGCTTCTGAGGTGAATAAGCGAGAAATTTTCGTACTGTACTTTATTCCCTGAAAACCTTCAGAACAGGTTGCGAGTCAAGGAAGAATTTTTGAGCGTGTTTACATCTTCGAAATTTACATTCCTTCCGGCCTCTGATGTTCAGTAGGGAAGGTAAGAAACAAAAGCTTGACACTAAGATGAGAACTTCGTGCTTGAGTATTATCCGAGTTTCCTGGAAGGAACATTTTAAATTGTGGCTGAGAACCATCGTGCTTTCTGTATTCTTCCTGACGTCCACTTTCCAGGTAGGCGAGAATGTTATTC
>CAJPEX010004958.1:0-16086 GCA_905338405.1 Notodromas monacha | reverse complement strand
TTGGGACAAAAACAAAGGGACGTAATTACGGACACGATTCTCAGCTTGACTTTCCAAGGCTGTTGGCAATTCACGCAACGCCCTTCGTGAAACTTAAGGCAACACCCTTTAACAACGTGATGGGAAAAGATCGAAAGCCATTTTTCAAACCCAAATCCTCCGAGACCCACGCAAAATCAAAGGGGAGACTGGGAAAACGGAATAAAACCATTACCTTGGAACCCACTCAATTGTGCGCATGTGGAAAGTGAATTTGAAAAAAAAAATGAGAGGGGGAAAAAGAGACCATTGAAAAATATGATTGCTGATGGACTGATAAAGAGCATTGAAGTAAGCTGATTAAATTTTCAACGAAGAAGGCTTCTAAATAAAACCAGATTTTGGAGCTATGGAAAAAATACTGAGGAGTTCAATTTCTCTTTATAGCTGACATATTTGGTTTGTTTGAGAACGGAACTTTTAAAAAGTCAGTATAATCTGAAGCAAGCAATTCTCACGTTCCAAATTATTAGTGCTCACATTTTTTAAATTAAAAAGGATATATTTTCAAAAACTTTGCTTATTCCATGTTCAGTATATGCTGGTGAACATTTTAAAATCCCAGCCTTCTCCAATAATGCTTTTGACCATGAAGCATATTTATTTTTATGCCCACTGAAATAATAAATTGACGAATCAATTCTGTATACACTTATGAATTTTTAATAAAAGGCAAAAAAAGTTGGGATGTTAAAGTTCACGCCGGTAAAAAAATAAAATTATGAAATATATATTTATAAAATTACCGAAGAGGTCATATAATAAGTTCTATACTTTTGGAAGTCGGTGAAACCAAAAATAAAAACAAAAATCGAAACATTTTCTGAATGTACTTTTTCTCAGTACAGTAAACGCATTTTTGAATGGCCTTCGTGACCATAAATACACAACATATACATTTAAAAAAATCGCAACAAACTTGATCGAAATTCAAACACATTTCGCGCACTAAAATTCAATGTCTCTGATTTCCCAGACACTCTGAATTTCGCATTGTAAAATAGAAAATGAAAATGTCGTGTCGACTTCGTAAGCAATATACAATATCACAACGAAAGATATGTCGAATAATGCCCATAATAAGGCATAAAAAGAGAAAAATCTGGATTTCTGGTATATTCACTTCCAAAATTAACTCGATAAATCGTAATTTATCTTTTCATAGTACATTACAGTGCAGTGCAATATTTTATCAACACGGTTAAGAAAAAAATAATCCCGAATGAATAAGTCCTAAGAATATCTGACACGAATCAAGACGCCATTTGGAACGGATCAGCGAATTCAGCGCGCAGAAAAAATCACACTCCATGGACGACTATATTGTACATATCTCGGACGGATATCCTTTTTCCCGTCATTTACGACACACAAATATTAATTACGAAGCAGACACTTGGATACAAAAATTAATTAGCACCCACGTGTCACTCGGGTGCCTCATGCCCGGGATAAGCTTTCCTTGAAGCATGACGAGATTCTGCTGATGATGAAACGCGCGAAGAATGACAGCACAAGTGCATTTCCCCTTTATTCTCTTTTTCTCAGTTACTATAACTACTTGAATAGTTTCCGGAATAGTTTTCAACATCCTGCTCAAGCGGGCAGAATATGCAGTCGAGTTTCTGAGATCTTTCCATCAGCACGGAAAATGCACGCGATGAATCTCATGGTACTGTACTGTACACATTCTAAAGGAGCGTCAACATCTTATTGTTGCAAGAATAACGGAATTATTCGGACCTGGTGAAACAAAAATTAAGTTAAAACCCTGGAAACTTAAATTCAAATCAAATACTGTAGTTATGAATGAAGAATGGGAGGAATTTTATTGACAGTTTTACGGTAAACCCACCACAGAAAACTTCACCATAGCAATTTTGGGATAGAAGCAATCGTGTAACCGTACAGTACCTAGTATTTGACAAGAGCGACACCTAGTCTAGATGAGGAAAGCTACTCATCCGTGATCTTCCTCGACTCGCAACAGGAGCTGATCGAAATCACTGTGCAGATGAGCCGCGCTAGCTTGACATGAGATGTAATCAGTCAACCATATGCTGCTGCGCCAAATTATTTACACACTGCAAAAACACATGTTTTGTATTTGCAACAGCAATATTGGGTGCTCTTCGAAACATCCAACGACGACGTGTCTTGCGTTTACTGTATCTGTGTATTTTCTTTGAATTCAAATGCAATGATTAAAATCTCATCAAATTCAATAAACACTAAACATTGTTTTGCAAATCGTTTCATGAGACTATTAAAATCAAGAGCTGACTATTTTCAAATCTTCTGAGCACACCAGAACATTTACAAGCAAAAACTGCAAAGGTTTCTCATCAGAATACTGCTGCAAAATATGTCACTTTGAATGGTATAAAATTCTCCCGCAGAAAATCGGCGCACAACATAATCGCAGCTTGTTTTCGCCAGTTTCATGCCATCTTCTTAAAATTTCTAAATTTCATGGAGTAAACATTCCGGAGAGTGAAAGCAAGAAATTTCACATTTATTTCAGAAATTCAAAAGATGTCATGAGAATTTTCTCTCAGGATTTACATAGTTGAGGCAACTGCAGATTTCGAGACAGAACATGAAGAGAGAATCATTGACGTTTGTCCTCTTGCAAATAATGGCATTTTCTTAAAATTAATCATCCAACAAATGCTCCATCAGGAAGTATTCCTCGACTAGAAATGTAAACTCTATCATTTGTCTAAACCTTTCATTTGATCTCATGACTCGTATGGACAAATGCCTTCTTGGTTCAACCGAGTCAACATTGGTCGATAGATGTCGGGTGTGAATGGCAACACGTTCCCTTTGCCCTGTATTTCACCTGGGAAAAAAAAAATCATTTAAATTGAGTCAATGAAAGTTGTAGAGTTTTTCGAAAATAGAAACGAATTAATAATGAGCGTATTCAAGGAAACAAGAATAGTGGAAAAGGTTTAAGTGGATCTTTTTTTGTGGTGAAAGTATGTGAGTGCAAATTTCACAGCTGCTACCCAAAAAAGTGCTCAGAGATCTAAAAACATATTTTCCATTAATACTGCATGCCAATTTTCAGTGCAATAATACATCTTTTTTTCAATAATATAATGTATATACATTGCAAGAAATAAATTTTGGAAATTAAAGAAGTCTCCTTCTTGAATAATCACTTTTTTTATACAATTTTTCATCCAGTAAACCAGGACCATAATTAAGTACTGAACAGCTGAATTTTTCAAAGCAACTGAGTGAAACTTCAGTCATATGCATCATGCAGTTTTAAGCAAAATATGAACCCAGCAGTATTCTTTCCATATTTAATCAAGTACCCTGAAATAAAATGCAAATCTTTAAATTTTGAGCCAGAATTTTGAGGAATGATGTGACACCATTGATTCCCTGTTTTTTTTAAGATACCAAGAATAAAATGCTGAACAGAAACTTGTATGTATACCTACATGAAACCTGAATTCATTTCCTGTTTTAAACTGTTAATGTTATATGATTTCTCATCAAACATTCTTTCCACATTGTTTAATCAACTAAACCTTATCTGGGAGCAGGCTGAACAACTTAGTAACTGATAAAACTTGGGAAATACAAACCATTTAGAACCATCTTTGTGGCAATTGCTGAAGGGTATCCAACTGTTTTAGCCATAGCTGTGAAGCCTTGCTCTCCAACATCCCCATAGCAGACCAAGTTGATGCCCTTCTTCTCCAATTTTCCATCAGGCCATCTCACACCAATGTCATGTCTCAAAATTACAATGTCTCTATCTTGTGGTCCTTCAAACAGAAAATAAAATTTTCTACATATTCCCTGGCCAGCTTAAGCATAAAGCTTTCTAAGTTAAATTTTCAGAGTGGATCCCAGGTAAAAAAAGTCCCTTTATAGTCCAAGGCAATTTAAGCATCACCAACTCTCAACATTTTTTTTGTTTAGGCCCTTTTAGTCCATTTTTTCAAGCCACGCCATTTTTAAAATTGAACTGAGGATAAAACTTGTTCATAAAATTAAATTCATGCAAATTAATTTCTTTTTAGAACTCACTAAGTAATTATTCAACAAGGATATTATAAGCATATTTCAGCAGATATAAAATCTATCACAGTTGAACCTCAAGAACTCACACCTCCCTAAGTCAAATACTGCCCTAAGTCAAAGTTTTTTTTTTGCAGGTCATGTCTGAATCCCCTTAGAATTAATGCATTAAAAAGCTCCCTGAGTCAAAAGCTTTTCCCCTCAAACCTCCATGATTCGAAATTTTTTTTGGCATGTTGGCTTTTATTTTTAAGACACAAGAAAGAAAAAAAGCAATAAAAACAGGAATAGATGTGTTTGAAAAGGAAATGAAAGACTTAATTGGGCAAATAAACCCCTGCCTCCAAGTTCAGCATCCTTTCAACTCATTTAAGAAATAANTAATTATTCAGCAAGTATTATAGGCATATTTTAGCAGATATAAAATCTATCGCAGTTGAACCTCAAGAACTCAAACCACCCTAAGTCAAATACTGCCCTAAGTCAAAGTTTTTTTTTGCAGGTCATGTCTGAATCCCCTTAGAATTAATGCATTAAAAAGCTCCCTGAGTCAAAAGCTTTTCCCCTCAAACCTCCATAAGTCAAATTTTCTGTGGCCTGTTTGCTTTTATTTTCTTGACACAAGAAAGAAAAAAAGCAATAAAAACAGGAATAGATGTGTTTGAAAAGGAAATGAAAGACTTAATTGGGCAAATAAACCCCTGCCTCCAAGTTCAGCATCCTTTCAACTCATTTAAGAAATAATTTCAGCCCCAGAATACATCACAATTTACAATTTTGGGCAATTTTTATATATTTCCCCACACACAAGGGCTTTGCATTGTAGCTCAAACCTCCATTACTCAAAACCTCCGTAAGTCAATTTTTTCTTGCTGGTCCCTAATTGAAATTTGACTTAGAGAGGTTCAACTGTAGTAATCAAAAGTTTCAAAAATGTGGCCAGAAAACTAATTTCAATTTGTAAACTGCCAAAATGAAGACAAATTCTGGGACTCAGAAACTCTGTGTTATATTTTTAGTTCCTTATACAGTTCTAATTATGGAGGGGTTAGGCTGTATAGAAATGACTTTCACTCAGAACAGAAGCAGCATTTGTGGTACTGTATTTTATAATGCCTTGTTCTTTTAGGCTTTTTATTTATTTTACCCCATATAGCAAGTAAGTTGTAAATAAATGAGGTCCTCACCTAGTTTCAGTCTGTTGGACAGATAATTTGAAAGCGTGTCCAAGGGCGAATCAAATTTGTCAACAGGGTCTTCAGAAAGAAGGCCGAGTTGTTCAAGTGCATCCACGATTTTGGCGGAACCAACCACATTTTCGAGTTCCTTTTTGACATTTTCGTACAACGTGTCCTCACTTTTCCCGATTTGCTCGCAGACAAACTTGCGCTGTGGAAATATTTTACATACTCTGATGCACATGAAAAAGGCATCTTAAATTTTTACTTGATATTGAATAAAAAAATATAATTTTAAATTTAAATCCAGGGATTTTTAAAGTTGGCAATATTTATCCGTTTTTTTTTGCCAAGTCGTTTCCCTGTGTATAAATGATTGATACAGCTTGGAAAAATCAGCGTTCGGAATCTAGCCACAATTTTATACTGTATAAACTTTTTAAAAAACTTTCATTCATAAATACTGGAACATTTTGAAGAACAGAAGTCTCGGTCCTGAAGTTGAAGAAAATTATTATGCTAGTAGGTAATAGTCAATCGCCCCGTTTTCACAAAATATATACAGTACTTTTTTCAATTAAAATTTTGGTTTTGAATTTGTACTTTCCAATCTTGGAAATTAAAATTTAATATGACAGGTTATTGAAGTTTTGACAGATACTGTATCAAGGTATGGAGATTGAAATTCATATTATGTCCGGTTCATTGAGTTTATCATATGCTAACAATTCTTTCCAAGACACAAGCTTGGATATGATAATATATTGAAAACGTCCCTCAATTATTTTCCATAATTATGCGGTTGTAAAATAACTCACTCACGCAGTAATCGAAAAATACTTTTTCTAGATTTACAAGGAGAAAATGAAGTTTTGACTCATGTCCAAGTTAAAACAAAAAATTTACATGACGAAAATTTTCTCATTGTAGAGGAAAAAGTGTGCCTCCCTTTCAGACGTCCTTGATTTCATTGGGATTTCCGATCGAAAATGTTTATCATTATTTGAAAGAAAGAACAAAGGAGTGATCCAATGATACATAGACCCAGATTACAACTGCGAAATTGCCCGTCCTGTTAATGAAATGTTCTTGTTTCCTGTTTCAAGAAGACAGCGAAATATATACCCAAGAAAGGTCGGGTCCATGCGCGTGAAAATCCGGATGACTGTTGGAATCGATCATGCCAAGTTTCACCAAAGCATTCATGGTCTCAGCAAAACCGAAGTATCGCAATGTTCCTCTCAGCACTGTCTTGGCTTCAGAAATTCCATACATTTCTTGGTAAATGAGAGAGTCCCTGTTGGGGTATCCTTCCAGAGCAAAACCCGGCAGGAACCGGACGGGTTCAGCAGAACTCATCAGGGCTCCGGGCGGAACCTCAATGATCTACAATATATACCCATGTTCCCCGTTTTCCGACATTTTTTCATAGAACGAAGGAAACCCGTTAGTCAATGCGAAGTCGAAATAAATTTTGAGTTTGATGAAATAAAATTTCAAATGCAAAAAGATATCTACGAAACAAAAACACATCCGCGATCCTCTGCTATTACGGTTAAAGTCGCGTGGCGTTGACCGCGACACCTAGTGGACATAAAAATAGTTCAAAACCAGCTTAAGTTCATTAGGAATTATACAGATGTCAGAACTACTTCGCAATGACCAGCAAACAAAATCATCAGGTGCATCATCATCATCCCCTCGCGTAAACCTTGTGAAAACGCACAAAACCCCTCACAAATACACACATCTTCAGCGCTGTGAAGCACATAAACACGTCATAAAAATAGGACTCATTCATCTTTGCAAATAAATAAATTTCAGAAAAGATGAAGTGTGCTAATAGAAGGTAATAATCGTGATGGATATGCATGTAGAGGGACTAACCTTCCCGTCCAAGACATATTTGGCCCCACTGAGAGCATTGAACAGGACTCCTCTTGGACTCCAGGAAAACTTGTACCTCAATGGGTTCTCTGAATGTTCTGGAGCTGGCAACCCTCCACAGTAGGACACGAAGCTTTCAATCTTGCCTCCTTTCAAATGGACATTGTCAATGTATTCCATGGCAAGCAAATGATCTATGCCAGGGTCGAGTCCAACTTCGTTCACTATCGTGATCCCGGCATCCACAGCTCTGACGGATAAATCGAGAAAAGGAAAAGAGTCAAAACACCCACATAAAACGTATTAAAACCCTAAAATGTTAAAATTTTCTCTTTTTATTGACTGTCTCTGTCTGCAAGATGTTCATCAGTAGTAGGATAAGTGATGAAAAGATGCATCTTTGGAAAAGCAATAAATTTCAATGCAGTCTCTTTTGCGATAAAGTATGCGAGAAAAGGCCAGGAGTTTCCGGACGCACGATGACTTTTCCATTACTTATTATATAGCTTCTATAAGAAAAAAACATAATTTTTTTGAAGTTTATTGACATCATAGAGAAATGCCATTGAAGGCAATGAATGGAATTTTCTCACATCATCTCCATCGTAATAGCTTGGAAATTTACGATCTTTTATCTCGTTTTTTATCGAGAAAAAATTCAGGAATATATGCGATGAATATTTCTTATGCTTTATTTTTACGTATTATAGAGGATCGTTCAGAAATTCCTGAGACGACCAAATTAATTGTTTTTCAATTCCACAGTAAATCTTCCGCTCGATTGCTTTCTCAGTACGTAACAGATATAACAATTGAGTACGAAGTTTAATTCGATCGAATTCAATATTATTCATTGACAGCGAGGTTGTCATATAAATAGACCACTGACGTCATTAATTTAAGATGTATTTATTTTAGCTTCACCGGAGCTAGTATACCGTAAGTGAGGATACTGACATTTTGTTTCAAAATGAAAAAAAAATATCTGCTCGGCTTTGATTATTTTATTTCAAATATACCTGTCGTGTAATGCTTGCATAGCAGGTGAGCAATACGACGAAGTGACCATGTTTCTCTGGTGTTGAATGCAACACTTGGCCACGATCGGATGCAGGTGATACGGCAAGAGACTCACGACAACGTCCTGCTCTTTGACTACGGCATTCAGGGACTCCGAAGCCTCTTGCACATTCAGATGAATCGGCACCGTGTTGGGATACTTGTTTGCCAACGAATCCGCTTGTTCTTTCACGGTGCTTGCTATAATATTCAAATATTTCGAAACAAAATGCTGCAGGTATATCAAACTCAGGAAAAATTATGTATAGATAAATCGGACCGCTTAGAAACCACGAATAAATCATAAATTATCATTTATTTAAAAATGGAAACTTTTCACATTTGGAGAGCCATCATTGATTGTCCTTGATCTACTTTTTCGGATAAAGTGAGACCCCCACATGCGGACACCTCAACGTGTGGAAAATTTGACATACGGACACTTATTTTCCCAGAAAAAATTAATAAAAAAGGCCCAACATGAGGACACTGACTTGACGTAGGGACATTTTGTGATAAAATTGCAAATACATTTCAGGCCAAATTACAAGAGACAGATATTTCCAACCCTAAAATTGATGCCAGAAAAGTTCTTGGGCATTTCTCTCACCAAATTACCATCCATTTAGCTAATTTTAAAAAATTACCTCCAGCATAGAGGGACTTCCTTCTCTCTTTTTCACTTGAATTTTATTTTTGTATATAGGTGCCAACATTTCAATGTACAGTACAGAGATGCACTATATTCACTGCCCCAATAATGTTTTCATCCAGCTGAAAATGTATTCACTAATTCAAATTCAAGTGACTAAACAATTTCAATTCAGGGAGTTCTGAAGAATATTTCTTCCATAAATAACCAATTAAAAATTATATAATGTAAGTCTATGGGAAAACAAGACTAGACTTTGGGACAATTCAACTTAGGGACACTCTTGATGCACCAATTATGTCCTCATCTCAGGGTCTCACTACTGTGCTTTCTATTCAAAATGTTGAAGTGAAATAATTTAAAAGAATTAGATACATTTTTTGTTGAATATAGCATTCAATTCATCTCTTTAAAAAACAGGAATCTTTACCAACAGTGACTTTGACTTCACCGTCCCTGGTCAGGTACTCCACAAAAGGTCCACTGACAAACCCTGCCCCGAGGAGCAAGACTTTGTGCCTCGCTTCAGCCATGGGCACGCCGGCTTTCTGTCTTGACTGAATACTAAAAAAAAAAGAAGAAGAAAGAATTGAAAACTTTGACTATAATTCGGGACAGAAAAACGAGGCGAGAAATGAAAATGTTCAAGAACTCACGCGTTGTTTTGGCGAAGGGTTTGTATGTACTGGAACCCAGGGGTCAACTTCCCGTTACTAGTGATCACAGCCTGTTATTAAATGGAAAAGTTATACTGTAGTAATTAAAATCTGCACCAAAAGGGACTTTGCGTGAGGACAATTTTTGAATTATTGCGATCATATGGGATTAAAATATTACAGCAGATCCATTTTCAATGAGGATTCCGATTACACACGAAAGGAAAAATAAACTCGACTGTCACCGGTTTCACTGTATAATCTGAAATTTCTGAATTAATTGAAGGGGCTTCATTACATTTTCAGATGCTCTACATAGATTGTATTGCATTACTGAATCGTTCAATAATATTCTAATGCTAATTTCGCGACGATTTCTCCCGAGATAATTCAGCTAAGAATATTTTTGCATCACTCAAGAATCGAGGTGCAGTAAAGACGACCAAAAGGTTGGCGAAAAAATAAAAAAACAGAAACTTTACTGAGAAGCTCATGTATAGTTCATTTTTTGGAGTATGATTCTTCTTTTCGTTGAAACCTTGAACAATAATTTAAAATATAAAAATCTGAATACGCTGAAAGCAAACCTGAAACTAATCGTCGCGCGCAAAATTTTATACTTCTTCATCGATATTAAATTTAACATCCCTCGTATTTGAGGCTTGCACACGCAGCAAACTTTTTGCATAAGAAAAGGCCATGGTGGAGATCATTAGTTTCCTTCTACATAAATTTGAGAAAAGAGCTCGCTGAAAAAGTTTTTAGCTCGCAAGGATCTCTCAACAAATGACTTCAAGCACTAGAGGAAAATTTGCGACTGATGATATGATTTTCAATTGATTTAAACTTTAAAAAATATCTCGTAAAAAATACAACATATTGATGCAAAGGTATACTTTCCCAAATTTTAGAGGACCATAGGAAATACAGTTAGCTTTATATGATTTATCTTCAAAGATTCTCTTTTGATTCTTCAATTAAGGACAAATTATCAGCAAACAGGCTCAAGACCTTTTGCTTCTATACGTGCTCACTGCTCAGTAATTTCTTCATGCTGTGATATTTTTCTTAAAAAAAAATGGCAAGTCATTGTTCATGCATCCAATTGTATGTACTGTAATGCATTTTCTTTGAATAACCAAACAAAAAATTATTTTTCTTTTTGATATGATATGGGTTTTCCCTTAATATAAAAATTTATCTTTTTGGACCTTGTGATGATGACTGCTCATAAGCATCAGCAAATAAAGCTTGTACAGTTGAACCTGGATAAGTTAAGTTAATTACCTCCTTAAGTTAAATGCAGGTGGTATACCTCAAAATTTGACCTCCCCCAATTCAACTGTCCTGCAATTTGATGGTCAAATTTGCTGGGAGGTCAATTCACAATTCAACCTAGGCTCTGCAATTTGACCCGTACAGATGGGCAAAAACATCAATTACAATGTAGAAAACATTGGATTTGACATTGCTTCACAATTCAACCACTTTGCAATTCAACCCTAGTCCAGCAATGGATTAGGGTGAAATTGTGAGGCACCACCTGTACCCCCTAAGTTGAATTTTTTCAGATTCCTGTCTGAATCCCATTAGAAGCAATTAATTAACCTCAAATTGAAGGCATTTCCCCTCCAACCTCCATAAGTCAAATTTTCTGTGGCCTGTTGGCAATTGTTTTCTTGACACAAGAAAGAAAAAAAGCAATGAAAACAGAAATTGATGAGTTTTAAAAGGAAGTGAAAGACTTATACATGAGCAAATGAACCCAGCCCTGCCTTGAATTTCAGCATCCAAGAAGCAATGCAAGCCCAAGAATATCACCAATTTACTATTTTGGGTAATTTTTACATATTTCCCCACACCAAAGGACTTTGTATTGTAGCTCAAACCTGTATAATTCAAAACCTCCCCAAGTCTTTTTTGTTGCTGGTCCCTTGAAATTTGACATATTGAAGAGGTTCAACTGTATATACTGTACAGTGAGACCCCCACATGTGGATGCCTCAACCTGCAGACAATTTGACATAGGGACACTTTCTTTCTAATTAAAAAGGACCCAACCTAAGGACACTGACTCAACCTGCAGACATTAAAATTTTCAGAAAATCAAATTTTTAAAGCAAAATTACTAAGAACAGATATTTACAACCATAGGATGGTAAGATCTGTGTGACAAAAATTGTTTTAAAATTCTGTCATCTTTTTCCCCTCCATTTAGCTAATTTAAAAAAATTATCTCAAGCATAGAGATTCTCAAGAAAGAAGGGATTTCCTTCTCTCTTTTTGTCTAATTTAATTTTTATAGGAAATGCTAACATCTCAATGTTTAATTGTGTACAGAGGTACATCCTTTTTACTTGGATATTTTTCCCTGTATGTTCCTCAAGAAACTGTTGGAAAAACATTATTCTCAACTTTTTGCTTGACAAAAAGCTAAGTTCATTTCAAGAAGGCTAGATAAAAAAAAGTGGAAAATGTCCTCTAAGAAGACCAAAACATCTGGAATAATCAGGAATGTGCCAACTGTGGAACTCAAAAAAGAAACCATAAAGATGCCACAGCTGGAGAAGAAAGGAAGAGAAGAGGACAGTTGCTGAATTGATAGATCTTAACATTCAGCAGTAGCACAGAAATTGTGCATTTTGTAAATGTTTTATGCCCTGGATGCTACAAATGTTACACATGAGTTAAAAAACACTGATTTAATAATTTTTTTTATTTTTCCTCAATTTTAAAAAGGAATTTTGATCAATATTTCTTTCAGAAAACACCAACTAAAAATTATATAATGCAAGTCTATGGGGAAACAAGACTTGACTTAAGGACATTTCAACTTGGGGACACTCTTGATACACCAATTACGTCCACATCTTGGGGTCTCACTATATATATCAATCAAATAATTTGTATACGCACAGAAGTGACTTCCGGTGAGAGATGCGTGTCATCCATGCTCTTTTTGGCATCCGACTGCAAAATGCTGTAAATGTGCGGCAACAAGAGCTCGCCGAAAAAGTGCGTCGATTCTCTGGGCAACTGCGTCGGCATGTTATCAATGGAACACAGGAGGAAACCCGGGGCCATGAGCCCATTCTGATGGGTCGTGTGATGAACGGGGTCGTAGATCCAAAACGGGTTGTCAATAGTGGTGCAATCCACGGTGAACTCGATGGAGCCATCGAGATCCGCGGAGATGTCGCAGACGGCGACCAGGCGGTGGGGTAACGTCGGCGCCCCGGGGCATGGTGCCAGCCAGGGCGCCACGACGGGTTCGCAGAGGTGCTTGGCGTCCGGGAGGGTTATGAGGCGCGGGAATTCCTGCGACCAGTAAACCCCGTTGACCAGCACAGACGTGTAAGGGGCAATCTGGAGTAAATCATACATGGACAATCATCAGCAGTGGTATCATAATGGTACCACCAAGACAGGTTGGACTCTTGCAATAACGATTGTTACGGAACCACAACAAAGCAAACGATTAATTTATCCACACACAAAAAAGCCCTACAATAATAAAGCAGTGAACAACCAGAAAAACAGCAGGGGCAAACTCAATGAGTTTTCCTTTGGCAAGAATCAAACACATCTACAGTCAAACCCTCATAAAAGACGCCACCATTTGTCCAGAGCAATTTTGGCTGTTTAAAGGGGTTGGCGGTTCATCAAATGCTGTATTTCATTTAAAATTACTTGATGAAAAATGCTTGATTTTCCTCCAAAAAGTTATAGAGATACAGTGAGACCCCAAGATGTGGGCATAATTAAGGCATCAAGAGTGTCCCTAAGTTTAATTGTACCTGAGTCTAGTCTTGTTTTCCCATAGACTTACATTATATAATTTTTAATTGGTGTTTTATGGAAGGAATATTCTTAAGAATTCCCTGAATTAAAATTGTTTGCCACTTGAATTTGAATTAGTGAATACATTTTCAACTGGATAAGAACATTATTGGGGCATCAAATATAGTGCATCTCTGTACTGTACATTGAAATGTTGGCATATACAAAAATAACAACAAGTGAAAAAAGTAGAAGTCCCTCTATGCTGGAGGTCAATTGTTTTAATTAGCTAAATGGATTGTAATTTGGTGAGAGAAATGCCCAAGAACTTTTCTGTCATCAATGTTAGGGTTGGAAATGTCTGTCTCTTGTAATTTGGCCTGAAATGTATTTGCAATTTTATCACAAAATGTCCCTATGTTGAGTCAGTGTCCTCATGCTGGGCCTTTTTTATTAATTTTTTTTGGGAAAATAAGTGTCTGTATGTCGAATTTTCCGCACGTTGAGGTGTACGCATGTGGGGTTCTCACTTTATCCGAAAAAGTAGATCAAGGACAATCAATGATGGCTCTCCAAATGTGAAAAGTTTGCATTTTTAAATAAATGATAATTTATGATTTATTCGTGGTTTCTAAGCGGTCCGATTTATCTATACATAATTTTTCCTGGGTTTGATATACCCGCAGCATTTTGTTTCGAAATATTTGAATATTATAGCGAGCACCGTGAAAGAACAAGCGGATTCGTTGGCAAACAAGTATCCCAACACGGTGCCGATTCATCTGAATGTGCAAGAGGCTTCGGAGTCCCTGAATGCCGTAGTCAAAGAGCAGGACGTTGTCGTGAGTCTCTTGCCGTATCACCTGCATCCGATCGTGGCCAAGTGTTGCATTCAACACCAGAGAAACATGGTCACTTCGTCGTATTGCTCACCTGCTATGCAAGCATTACACGACAGGTATATTTGAAATAAAATAATCAAAGCCGAGCAGATATTTTTTTTTCATTTTGAAACAAAATGTCAGTATCCTCACTTACGGTATACTAGCTCCGGTGAAGCTAAAATAAATACATCTTAAATTAATGACGTCAGTGGTCTATTTATATGACAACCTCGCTGTCAATGAATAATATTGAATTCGATCGAATTAAACTTCGTACTCAATTGTTATATCTGTTACGTACTGAGAAAGCAATCGAGCGGAAGATTTACTGTGGAATTGAAAAACAATTAATTTGGTCGTCTCAGGAATTTCTGAACGATCCTCTATAATACGTAAAAATAAAGCATAAGAAATATTCATCGCATATATTCCTGAATTTTTTCTCGATAAAAAACGAGATAAAAGATCGTAAATTTCCAAGCTATTACGATGGAGATGATGTGAGAAAATTNCCTCTATAATACGTAAAAATAAAGCATAAGAAATATTCATCGCATATATTCCTGAATTTTTTCTCGATAAAAAACGAGATAAAAGATCGTAAATTTCCAAGCTATTACGATGGAGATGATGTGAGAAAATTCCATTCATTGCCTTCAATGGCATTTCTCTATGATGTCAATAAACTTCAAAAAAATTATGTTTTTTTCTTATAGAAGCTATATAATAAGTAATGGAAAAGTCATCGTGCGTCCGGAAACTCCTGGCCTTTTCTCGCATACTTTATCGCAAAAGAGACTGCATTGAAATTTATTGCTTTTCCAAAGATGCATCTTTTCATCACTTATCCTACTACTGATGAACATCTTGCAGACAGAGACAGTCAATAAAAAAAGAAAATTTTAACATTTTAGGGTTTTAATACGTTTTATGTGGGTGTTTTGACTCTTTTCCTTTTCTCGATTTATCCGTCAGAGCTGTGGATGCCGGGATCACGATAGTGAACGAAGTTGGACTCGACCCTGGCATAGATCATTTGCTTGCCATGGAATACATTGACAATGTCCATTTGAAAGGAGGCAAGATTGAAAGCTTCGTGTCCTACTGTGGAGGGTTGCCAGCTCCAGAACATTCAGAGAACCCATTGAGGTACAAGTTTTCCTGGAGTCCAAGAGGAGTCCTGTTCAATGCTCTCAGTGGGGCCAAATATGTCTTGGACGGGAAGGTTAGTCCCTCTACATGCATATCCATCACGATTATTACCTTCTATTAGCACACTTCATCTTTTCTGAAATTTATTTATTTGCAAAGATGAATGAGTCCTATTTTTATGACGTGTTTATGTGCTTCACAGCGCTGAAGATGTGTGTATTTGTGAGGGGTTTTGTGCGTTTTCACAAGGTTTACGCGAGGGGATGATGATGATGCACCTGATGATTTTGTTTGCTGGTCATTGCGAAGTAGTTCTGACATCTGTATAATTCCTAATGAACTTAAGCTGGTTTTGAACTATTTTTATGTCCACTAGGTGTCGCGGTCAACGCCACGCGACTTTAACCGTAATAGCAGAGGATCGCGGATGTGTTTTTGTTTCGTAGATATCTTTTTGCATTTGAAATTTTATTTCATCAAACTCAAAATTTATTTCGACTTCGCATTGACTAACGGGTTTCCTTCGTTCTATGAAAAAATGTCGGAAAACGGGGAACATGGGTATATATTGTAGATCATTGAGGTTCCGCCCGGAGCCCTGATGAGTTCTGCTGAACCCGTCCGGTTCCTGCCGGGTTTTGCTCTGGAAGGATACCCCAACAGGGACTCTCTCATTTACCAAGAAATGTATGGAATTTCTGAAGCCAAGACAGTGCTGAGAGGAACATTGCGATACTTCGGTTTTGCTGAGACCA
>CAJPEX010004957.1:0-18738 GCA_905338405.1 Notodromas monacha | reverse complement strand
TTTTCCTGTCCCAAATTTGCGCGCTCAGGAAGGTGAGAAATACAATTTTGGCGAAATGAGACCCTCGGACAATTAAATATTTGTTCAGCAAAGAATGCGGAACTGAGGAATGTTTTCCAGCTTTCTTCACGAGTGTTCTGAAGTAGGATAATAGTACAGTACTCATTTGTGAGGCTAGTCATTACTTACTAAAATGCGATTCTAGGCTGTTTTTTTCTTCTTCTTCTGTGAGGATTTAGGTCAATTTTGAGAATGCAATTTTCCGACCTGTGACTGAAGAGCGAAATTCCGGAACACGGCTTTTCCTTTGGTTATTAATTTTCGACGTTTGTTTGCAGACACAAAAGTTCTGCTTCTGTTCCCCGGAAGTTCCAAGGAAATGACTTCACTCATGTGAAACTGTTATAAAATAATATGAACGATTTTTGTCTTCCGTAAGAAAGCAAGTAGAGCGTTGGTGGAACAGAGTTTTTTAATTTTCCGTTGTCCTTCTTTGGACGGAGGTTTGGCTGGAATGTGGGATCCAGTTTCCTCATTTGAATAACTGGGCGTGAAAATATAATGAAGCCGGATATCCGTTACTTGTCTGTCTCTTATGGACGTGTATTTCGTAAAATTCCTCGAGATATTCGACTTGACTTTCATTCGTTGGATCTACAGTTTTTACAGCGGTTTTTCGGAACGTTTTTTTTTTCATGGATTAAATATTCTATTTTCAAGAGTGACAAAAATGCTCGAGTCTAATTAATTCAAAACCGAATTCCGGAAAAATTCAACTTTGTAGGCTTGAATGTCTCTCGTGTATTCGAATTCTAAACCTTTATATTTCGCAATTTGAAGAATTCAAAAATCGTATAAAATAAACAAACGTAGAGTTTTTTCCATGCTCTATCTTTATTCTCTTCGTTTGCATTGACCATCATTCGGAAAAGTGGATCAACCAAATGGTTATTTCATGAGCGAAGAAAGTGAACCCTTTTCCCCGGTTTTATCACTGATCGCTTCGTGTGAAAAGGTTATGGCATTTTTTTTTTATGTTGGGTGATTGACCTGGAAAGCAGAAACACGTTCAGCTCATTGCCAATCAATTCCAGTGAAAGCGTTTTCGGATGTACAGTATCGGTAATCAAATTTCGAAGAGAATCAGGATGGCCTAGAAACTGTTTTTGATGTTTTGGAAATTAATTTTATAGATTTGTGAGTTGATTCTTCTTCACTCGAAGAAATCCCCTGACTCAAAATTGTTTTTTTTGTTTGTTGCTGTTGCGAAGTTGACGGAAAGGAGATAAATAATTCCCAGGTCATTTTTTCCCCCTTCAAATATTGTACTGTACCATGCTTGCCCCTTCTTCCTAGTTCTAGAAAAGCAGGGTAGGTGTCGCCTCATTCCCTGAATTCCTCGTATTATGCACATGTCCGTTCTAACTCGGGTATAGTGAGACGCAAATTAGTTATGATGGGTTCATTCCTCTTCATGTCGGATGCATTTTTCTTTCATAAAAGATTTAAAAAAAAACATTCACGCGGGGATGAAATACATGGGATTGACAGGTTAGTCGAACCCGTTCGTTCGTTCGTTCATTGTTTCTTTTTATTTATTGGGTTCCGAATGCTTTGAATTTCCCTCCCACAGTCTTTTTAATGTGCCGGTATTCTCGCCGAAGGGAAAGTGGTATTCGCTATGGGGGCTGATGGTGTGGGAGAGGAATCTCGGAATCTTTGGCATTCTCGATTTTATCACTGGCTTGTTCTTCCGTGTCACTATTATACGTGTAGATACGTTTTTTTGTTTCTTCCCCTTTTTGTCATTCCAAAGGGGTAAACTTTCTATGAAGGGAGTTGATCACCCGTGTCTCTTTGAGCACGAAAAATGTTCTGTACGGAGGAGCAGTTTTATTCCTTTTTTGGGAGGTTTTGTGAGGGTTTGTTAATTGCATTTTATGATTTGGTTGTTCATTATGTTATTCCCGGAATTTCGATTCATTTTGTTGAATTATTTTTTCGAAAGCGAATTTGAGCGCTTGAGTAGAAAAAGAGGAGGAAGACTTTTAGTACGTTCACGCGTTTTCTCATTCTGGAAGAAATCGCTGCAGAGAAAGTTTATTTCGTTCAATAAAATTTTAATTATGTTCATCAATATATTCCTGCAATTTCGATTCATTTTTTCGGAACTCTTTTCAAACGAATTTGAGCGCTTGAGTAGAAAAAGAGGAGAAAAACTTTTCGTTCATACACGTGTTCTCATCTCAGAATAACTCGCTACAGAGAAAGTTAATTTCGTTAAATAAAATTTTAATTATGTATATTCATCATTATATTCCCGCGCTTTCGATTCAGTTTTTCGAAACTCCTTTTTTTCGAAAAAGAATTTGTGAGCGTGAGAAGAAAAAGAGGGGAATACCTTCCGTACAATCATGTGTTTTGATTGTAGACGAAATCGCTACAGGGAAAGTTTATTTATTTCAGTAAAACGAATTTAAGTGACAATAGAAAATTCTTCATATTCCTGATCAGTCATTGATAACTCCTTTTTTACGATTGATACTCAATTTTCAGCCGAAGTTTCCATTTTTTTGTTCGCAAATTTTGTAGGGTTTCGAAAAATGTTTAGGGTTTTTAACTTTATGTGTACAATTGGGCTTTCTTGTATGATCATGCGAATCATTATGTCATTCGATTGATTTTGATGCACAGCTAATGCAGTACAGTATTTATTTATAGATGAGCTCAACCGGCACCTAGTTTTATTGCGTTGTTTAATTTTCAGAGAGTACTATACTTTGATTGATAGGAGGTCGGTCCATATGATCAGATATATATTCGAAAGGATCATTTGGATAATTTATTGTCTTAATTTTTTTGCTGCTTTCTCCAACCAGATTTTCTAGCGTGGATCATGGAAGGAAAAATCGGCCACAATAGTACCCTTATGTACTTCTGAAAAATTCGTAACTGGCGATTAAAAAAGATCATTGAAGAATTCGAATGCAGTATTTGTTCATACGTTTTGAAAGTTTTTGATGGTTTCAGAACTTTTTTGTTGGATGTGGAAGAAGAAAATATTCATACAGTATTTGGCGTTTTGGGGATTTCTGAATTTCTGGTATCGCGAGTGTTGATTGCGTGTCGGAAAAATTTGGAAAGATCGATTTATTTGATGAAATATCCCAAGAATTGATACCCATTTTACAAGAACTCCGCAGCAGATGTTCGAACACGATTCGTTTCATTTAATCCATTTATTATTTATTGTACCTTCTTCCCTGCATCGTCCAAATTTATAGAAATCACGCGAAATGTCCTAAATTTTCTGATGACGATTCGGATTCATTTCTGCATCCGAATGCGCTATTTAAAACCCGAAAACCTTCCTAAAAAATGAGAAAAATACACCTCATTTGTTTCGTGTCAAGTGTATGAGCTCGTTCATGTTTCAAAACGGTATTTTTTTGGGCGTGTGAGAAAGATGGAATGTGATCCGTCATTGTTATGACAACCGTGGTTTGAAATGCGGTTGAATAGCCTTGATTTCAGTTCATTTCCGTGGCATGAATGTGGGCCTAATTGGACTCGTATTTGTTGAGCGGGGGGAAAATAAAACGGTGAACAAGGATTTCTTTTTCGTGATGGTCGGTTGTTTCTTCGAAAATTCTCGCATGTGATTGTGAGAAAAATAGAATTGACTTTTTTTGTGTAAATAATTGATTTTCGAAAATGATGAGAACTCCGTTTTGGTTGGAATAGATTCAACAGTTTTCGGATTCATACAATACATTTCGTGTAGAGTCTGAAGGTGTAATGCCAATAAAGGCCTTATCCTCGAAGTTGTTTCTCTTGAAATCAATAATCCTCAGGATATTTTCCTACTGAGGAGAGAAAAAAGAAGCTCTCATGTATTTTTTTTTTCTGCTAGAATCTCGTGACGAATAGCAACTGATTATTTGCCATGATTTACAGTATTTTAATTTCTGCTATGGAATATTTTGTGCATTTATTGGATTCGTAATATATTTTCCTTTCCTTTTAGTTTTAGTCTTTTTCGTATAATCGTGACATTTTTTTTTTATCCCGAAACCTTAATCATAAGAATTGAAGCTTATAAATTTTCGTCAAGACAGGAAGAAAAAATCGGTTGAATCCCGCATTATTTGGCAGCATTCACTTGCCATTTCTGCCAGAAAAATATTTTTTAACGCTTAAAAATTGATGATATCTAATTAAAAATCATCGAATTTTTTTTTTATCCTGACACCGTAGTTAAAAAACTGAAGCTCATCAATTTTCGTCTGGAGATAAAAAAAAATCGCATTATTTGGCAGCATTCACTCGATGCCGGGAAAAGATTGTGTAACGTTTGAAAAATTTATTAAATCCATGGTTATCATTTTTATATTCATAAATTCGGTTAATTATTATAGATGATTGCAAACTTTGAATTTTTCTTACGACACTGTGATAAGAATACTGAGCGGATTCTTTTTCGAACGATGAAGAGTCCACTTTAATTTGCATTTACGAATTCACGAGATATTCGGCAGAAATTCTGTCCACAATTTCCTGAGCACGGAAAATTGCTCGAATATTTCAACAGGATTTTGTAAATCCCTGTTATTCAATGTCAATTTTCCTTTTCCTGTACATTCCACAGCTGGTTACAGTCCGAGTTCCCCGGCAATGGAGCAGCAACAGCAACATCACGACAGCAATGCGAATCCGTCCGCGTCGCTCGCCACGTCACTCGGTGTGACGGTGTCAGCAGCGAGCATGACGACGTCGACGACGACGACGATGGCGAGTCCGACAATGAACAGCAGCAGCACCAGCCAGTCCGTGACGACCAACGGTGACGTCGGCAGACCTCATCATCGTCGTTCCGCCTCTAGAGGTCAGTTAACTTGAACTTTTTATTTTTATTATTAATTTTAATTGTCATTTACTCCTACGCATCTTGAGCTAATTGTGATCGAGAGCGGTATTGCGAATGAGATTGAATGATGTATGGTCCTGTTGATTTTTTGCTGTTGTTTTTAATAAATGCTCTGGCCGAAGTGGACTGGGTCCAAGGAATAATTCTTTGAGGCTGGGAAATGCGTATTTTCTGGCTGTTGAAAGTTTTTTTTTTCTGATCGGCGAAATATCTTGAATGGAACAAAATTTATTTCTTGCCTTATTTTCGAAGTAACAACTTTTAGTGTACGAGTAATCATTTTTCTGAAGAAAAAAAAAATGCAAAGCTGAGTTTTATGAGCTTCAGAAATGTATGCGTTCAAAACAAAGCACAACGTTTGGAATCGATTATTTCGAAATAGGAAACTTGAATTTAGTAGTGGTTTTGAAAATATTTTAAAATTATTGCGATTTTTATGAAGTACAGTAGTTCATGATTGATGCCAGTAGTATTACTCAGAAACCCCTGAATCTCCGGAAGATGTATGAAAAATAGGACAAGTTTTTGTTTACTTGTGAGAATTTTCATCAATTGCATGCCTGATTCAAGCAATTTTCTGACGATTCAAAATATTCGGGAAATTTTCACCTTCCCTTTGCTCAGCTTATAAATTTAAGAAATCGAATAACATGAAACAATGCAAGTCGTACAAAAAGTAAAGATCCTTTAGCGATAGTTCTATACTTTTCTTTTACTGATTTTTGACAAGCTTTGTAGGCAGTAGTAGGTAACTAAAGCTCGGCTTGCTGCTCGTTTGATTCTACTTTTGGTCAAAGTTTCCAAATTTCAAGAAATTTCTATCATATCTTGACAGCTAAATTTTTAAAAGTTATTCCGTATCTGCCGAGATATGAACGTCCAAAAGACGGGACTTCAAATATCCTTCTCAAAAATTTTGGCGTTTCGAAGAGTAATTTCTCAGGGAAATTTTCGTACAGTATTTCCTAAATTATTGGACTCTTTGTGAAAAATCAACAAAGAATTTCGTTACCCCGATGATTAATTTTCAAATACTGTATTAAATTCTTTGAAAGCCTGCTAATAATATTTTTCAGGAATGTTGGATGAACGATTTTTTTTTTAATTTGATGAAATGCCCAAAAAAATAAATAACGAGAAAAAGGGCAGAACATCTGGCTATTTATGGTCTCCTTAAAGAGTTAGTCACTCACTTATATCGTGTTGCTCATTGCTTGTCGGAATGAAAGAGAGGATGTGTTAATGATACTTGACGCGGTCCAGAAAGCGTCATTTCGCGGTTTGCTAGACTTCCTGGCCTTTTTTGAATGCAAATTATTCATCAACCGCGAGGAAGTCCGGAAGGTGCTTACAACCATTAACCGTGGTCAGTGATGTTTTTCACGCAAAAAAATAGGTGCGTCGAAAAAGGAGTTTGGAACGTTATAAAAATTTTTATATTTATTAAAAAAAGCCTATTCAGCTTGAGAATCGTCGCCTTATTACAGATTTTGAAACTTCCAAGTACGTTATAAGTGCGCCGAAATATATTACTGTAGAAAAATCCCTCTTTGACTTTGAAGCCAAAAGTGAGTCTTCAATTTGGAAAATTTTGCACAAATTTGAATGATCATTGGGTGTCTTTTTCATTCTTAACATGAGTTGAAATATGAAAGAGGAACGCGCCAATTTTTTCTATTGCTTAGTTTTTGTGTGGATGAATTTGGCACGATAATCATGAAGTCACTTGCTGGGCTATTTTCACTGGCAAAAAAGTGACTTCGACGTGAAATTCTTCCTTTTTTTTAAATTGGGTTGGCGGAAAACTTGTCGTTTGAAAATTTGTGCAATTTTTGATCTCCGTGGTTTAAATAAAATCAGTCAACGTCTTGAATTTGAATCCGTTCCAGTTTTTTTTCACATCCAAAAATCAGAGTTCATTTTAGGACTGTGTGCACCTTAAATTAAGTACAGAACTGTGTATTAAATTCGCGTGAAGGAATTCTGTAAAAATTTATCTCGACTTCCGAATCGGGCTAATGTCTTCCTCCCTCACATTCTTGAAATAATTAGCAGGATTAAAAAAAAGGGAGGAGGTGTTGTTTTTGATCCAGGGCTCGTCGATCAACATCTGTCACGGAGGCTGACTTTCCTCGTGCCTCAGACGTTTGTTTTGTTTTTTTTTATGACGTGTAAGATAAATTGCTCATTATTTGAACTTCTTCCTGTCATTTTTATGTAATATTGTGGGAGGAGGGGAGGAAAAGCTGCGGTTTTTTCTTCTTCTTTCTTGGCTGCACCTGTTGCGATTATGCCTGAACCAGTGCTGGTGGTGACTGGGTAGTGGGTAATTTCCGACTTCCGGATGAATATGAGCTCCCCGAAGCACCCCAAACGTTTTTTTCTGAATATCCTTGATGTGAAAATAATTTAAATTCAGCCGAGACGCACTGTGCTGATAACGATGAGGGATTCACTCTGAATAATCATTCATTGATGTATTGCCGAATTAGTAATGTAGAATCAACAAAAGGTCGAATATTATTAAGAGTTATATCCCTGGGTTTATTTTCAGCATCACGTCTGCTTTCTTGACCCATGCGATGTGGAATTTTCTTCCAAATTTTTCACTTGAATACGTGTATTGCTCTTGTGCAAAGTATCCGTTTGATTTTCAAAATAAACCTGAATCAACCGTATAGTAATTCAAGATAAATTTATTCTGGGGCGCGAGACTTGCGGATAATTTACACGTCCATTACTCAAAGATAATAAAAAAGTTTCGTAAACTTTTTTCTGAAAATATAAAATTATGTATTTATTGTGATCGCTGCAAGGATTTGTTGACAAAATTACTCTCTGTTGATTTGTTATTCATGGAGTCTCGAATGGATTGAGATGACGTTTGTTTAAAAACAAGTGATATTGAAATTTTTGCTCGCCGAAATTGAAAATGAGAGGACGTAGAGATGCAACAATAATTAAATCCATCGCTAAGAAAATGAATATTTTATTGTCACGAATCTCACAATTTATTAATATTCTGACAGACGAAGTGCCTCCAACTGCACTGAAAGATGTGTCATGGTGACACTGTTCCAATTCGGAAAATCATAAAAATTGGTTCTACTTTTCGTGATGTTAAATTTTTTTCTTGAAATCATTTCGTAAGCGAAAGACATGTGGACGTCGTTTTGTCTGCTATTACAAAAATTGAAATTCTTGTAAAATGAACTCGAGTTTATTCAAAAATATCGTAATTGATCTCTAAAGTTTTTTTTCTTCGGTGCACTTCGAGAGAAAAATTTTTTGCATCGTACAAAAATAACGTGTATTCACGCTATTGAAAAAAAAAAAAACTTTTGAGCCAAACTTTGTGAATTACTCATCTTACGTTATTTTATTTTAAACGTATTCTCACTTGCTTACTTACTGTTCCAATGAGTAAGGGTGTGTTCCTGGAATACGACACAGTACGTGAGTTTATGAATCCACCGACTGCTGACTATAGAAAAGAGTCGCTGCGATGTGTGCGAGTGAGTCACTCCACCACGTGAACACACGAAAGTCGGAGTTTCACTTTGAAAAACATATTTGTACTGCAGTTTCTTGTGACTAAGACATCCAGTGAAATTACGAATTAAATGGAGAATTTTTCTATGAAGAAAAATGCGTCAAGCACGGGAATATTCGTAAGTGAAGGGGGGAAAAAAGTACAGTGATCGTGTTCTCAATTTTGGGTGAACGAGGAAATTTGGCTCGTTTTTGAATAAGGGGTATGTGGATTGAACGTGCTGAAAATTCGAGTTTTCAGAAATTTGGGAGTGTAACTCCATTTTTTAATGTTTTTTTTTATCGGAAGCATTTGATTTATTTATTTTCAGTTCAATTTTTGTATTTATTTATTAATTTATTTTGAGTATGGAATAGTGATTGATCTTGTTGAAAAATTATGATCATTACCGTAAAATCTTTTATTGTTTATTTATGTGTCATCGGCAGCAATGGTTATTTATTTATTTATTTTATTTTATTTGTATATCACGCCTTTCGGCGCAGGTTTGTGCTCATTTTCGGTTGGTATCGACGTATTTAGTTAAGTTATTAGATCCGTTCATCACTTGGGTTTTGTTTTCCTTTTCTCATCGCAATATTTTGCACGTGTTTTTTTCTCTCTCTTTTGTGTTATCTGCGTTAGACTCCTCATCTGCACAAGGCGCTGGTGGCACTACTCTGCACTGGTTTGCCGTCGTTGGCGACGATGACGAAAAGTCCCCCATGCCAAACCAAGGTACAGAAAAAACACAGCATAATTTGCTGATGACAAACTTTTCTTGTTTGTTGGGGAATTGGCGCATTGGGCTTCGGAATAATCTACTAACAGTCGCCGCGGCTGCTTGTGGCTAACCCTGAATTATGAATTTTTTGTTACTAAAAATGGTGATGGTTATCGATTTTTTGAACGCGTTTCTGCATTTCGAAGTGATCAAAAAGCCTTTAATGAATGTCATGAGGTTGACGGCAAAATGACAAATAATTTCGCGCAATTTTCAAAGGTCATGATGGAATTTGGAAATGAAAGTTTTTCCCGATGTTCAAAGTGCCTCAACAGTCACCAGGATGGAAAACTGGCGAAGTCCTGGAGGTCCTTCAAATGTGTGATGAAATGAGAATTAATGAAAAAAGTGAAGGATAGTAAATTAAAATATAGCATAGAAATCCAAGATTTTGACCCTCTAAACTGGGATTGAATAAGTTTCAAATACAAAAAAATTGAATCACTTTTTGAGGTGGAGGGAGACAATTACCAAATAAAAATATTGTGCTGTTCTCAAGTGCATGNTGACGGCAAAATGACAAATAATTTCGCGCAATTTTCAAAGGTCATGATGGAATTTGGAAATGAAAGTTTTTCCCGATGTTCAAAGTGCCTCAACAGTCACCAGGATGGAAAACTGGCGAAGTCCTGGAGGTCCTTCAAATGTGTGATGAAATGAGAATTAATGAAAAAAGTGAAGGATAGTAAATTAAAATATAGCATAGAAATCCAAGATTTTGACCCTCTAAACTGGGATTGAATAAGTTTCAAATACAAAAAAATTGAATCACTTTTTGAGGTGGAGGGAGACAATTACCAAATAAAAATATTGTGCTGTTCTCAAGTGCATGGACAGGAACTCCTTGCATGCTTTTTTCCACCAGGCTTCAAGGCTTTTGAAAAATTCATTTCTTTCAAGCAATCAAAAGTACTGTATGAGGGATGAATATTTTTAAATAATAAACCCTGTATGATGACTTGGATTCGTTCAACGACGGATGTCCCTGGGTCTGTAATTTCCTTGCCCTATTCATAGATGTCGCACTTTTTTGATTTGAGTCTGTTCAGTTTATGTTCAGTTTTTTTTTGTGTGGCATAGTTCTATCAGCCAATTCAGGCTGTAATTCGGTTGAGTAACTATTGATGTGGTAGGATTCAGGCACCACCTGACTGACGGGTTTCCGAAACCCAAATGGGCCTCAAAGCACTGTACTGTACTATGCAGCAAAAAAAGAAAAGAGACGACAGACTTTGAAAGACTCGTAAACAGGATCAACTTTTTTTCTCATCGCATCCAACTCGAATTTCTTGATTGACAAATCGATCGCGTGATTTGCGAAAAATTATCCCGTCTATGATTTTTGTGTGTTGTTTACGTGTTAGCTTATTTTGTTCGCTTTTTCATAAAATGCTGCTCAAGTTCCTGCTTTCATCTGTCGTTTCTTGCTATTTTTCTCTCTCTCGAGAAAATGGCTTGAGGTCAATTAACCCCTGGTGTTACCTGTTTGAACTTCGCGTGATCGGATTTTGAGTTGCCTAATTGCCCCTGGGGTCAAGAGTTGGGTTATGGGCACTCCCCCCTACCAGCAGGGTTATTGATGGGTCCATTGACTCCTTTGTGTGATCGTCTCGGTGTTAATTGCGCCGGAGGGCGGAAACGTGATTTCCTTTCTTTTTTTATATTTCACATCCTTCGAAAGTTTTACCGGAAGAAAGATTTTCGAATCAAAGATGAAAAACCATGCCTTACATTTATTGATAACTTGTTTTGAATATTTGATCCATGTACAGTATTCAAATGGGGGAACATAGCTTTGGATTTTCCCCGTTGTCAGCGCGCCCGTCCTTCCTACATATCACGAAAGCGATGAGAAACGATCGCCGCAAAAAACGTATAGATGACGCTCGTGATTGCGTCGATCGCTCTGAAAGCTTCGTTCCCGTGACTTGAAGAACTATGAACGAACCATCGCAGGAACCGTTATATATATAGGTGGCTGTGGAACACAAGAATCTCTTTCACGTTGAAAGGAGGAAAACAACGCAACTATTTTTTCTGATTCTTTCTCTTGTGTTACTATCACTTTTTCCCCCCAGACTTTTTTTCTTTGTGGAAAGAAAAAATATTCTTTGGTATTTGGACTGAGAGTGAAGCTCTGCCGCTCCCATGTTTGCTGAGCTTATAGGCGAGGAGGTTTGAAGTTGATGAGAATAGACGCGTATTTTGCAACCCGAGATCCTGATTGACGGGTGTTGTGTGTGTTTGTTGGGGCTGCTGCTTTGGGTCGTTAATTTTCCACGTTACGGGTTTTTTTCTCTTTCCTGTGATTGGGATTCCGTTGTAACGAATTTCCTAGTAGAACGACAATTTTTTGCGAAGTTCCTCGTACGATTTGAAAGGATTCTCAAGATGGTTGAATTTTTGGTTCTGGCGAAAGAACTTCAATGCGCTTCACGTGACACGATTTTTGACGCTTGTATTTTGATGCTGATATTGCTGTGAAGAAACTTGACAGTCAATAATTTTGTTGTACTGTAATAGGATGATTGTTTCGATATGTTTCGAGTTTCTTTTTCACACTTGAACGCAATTTTCAGTTGAACGAAAATTGTTTCGAATTCCCCCGGAAAGAAGATTTGCTTTTCAAAAATGCCCGGAGGATTACGTTGTAAGATTCCCTTCTTTAAAATGCCAAAAAGTACTGTACAGTATAATATAATCTCAATTTGTTTCATTGAAAAGAGCTGCAAAAGTTGAAAGTAATTTTTCTCAAGTTACGGCGGAAAAACCTCGATTCGTTTTTTTTTTTTTACATTAAAATTGTTTTGACCATTGGAAATGAAACTTGCCGAGCCTGAAGTTGCTCTGGAGAAAATTTGTATTCGACACATTTTTTTCGTTCTGAAAGGTTTTGCGAGGTTTTCTTCAGTTGGATTTCACCTGAGATCCTGATTGACGAATTTTGTGCGTGTTTTGGCTGCTGTCTCAAGTCGTTAATTTTCCGTTTTCTTGTGTTTCTTTGGGTAGAAATCTGTCACAACGATATTTTCTAGGAGAAAGATATTTTCATGAGTTTATGCGAGAAAAAAATTAACTGGCTTACGGTTCTCAAATCTGCGCAGATTGAAACTGAGAATGAGGCTGGAAATTAACGGGAATAACAGTTCACAATTTAAACGTTACAAATGTTCTGCAGTTAAAAATTCGATGTAGCGGATTTCGAAAAGGAAACATTTTTCTTTTGATAATTGTTTTTAGTTCTTGCAGAAACTGTTTTTGGCGCGGCACAATTTTCATGTCCAGAGATTTTACGTTTTGAGGCCGATTTTGCGGTGGAAAGAAAATTTTTTTTCTCAGTTAAATCAAATATTAGTAATTTTCGTCGATGATTTTTTCAACGGGTATTTTGCACGAAATGCCGATTGAGAAGCATTGTGTGTCTTTTATCACTGCTAATTTGGGGCATTAATTTTCTGTCACGTTTTGCACCTATGAATAAATTTCCACATCAATCGATCCCGTTAGAAAGAATTTTCTAGCTTCACAAGATTTGTTTGCTTTCTCAACTCACGTACGCTTTTCCGAAGTGTGAATATTTTTGATGCTTGAAATCTCTAAAGGCTGATATTGTTAAGCAGGATAATTTCGGTATCACGAATGCAGAATAAAATTATGTAAAAAAAATCCTGGTGCTGTTTGTTCTGTAGCATAAACGAACGAGTCATTTATTTTTTAGCATATTCGCTGAGACTTCCGTGTATTTTCTTCAACATCCGAGTTGACTGCGAATATGAATTCCTAGTCCCTTGTTTATTTTGACAAATGAGCGGCGAAATTAGCCGGTAATCACTTGACTGGAACCATGTTTGTTTTTGTTTTTCGGGTGGTTTCGAAGCTGATTTTGTTTACTGTATTTCGGATGGTAACACAAAAAGGCGAACCTGGGTTTTAGGATGGTGAGATGATGGGGTTTCCCACCGTGGTTTTTGAAGTACCGAGTGGCGTGACGTTGGCATCTAGAGGAAAAAATGTGTTTTTGCTCACCGGAATGAGAACCGTTTTCTGCATTTAGACGTGGCATTGGGTCAAGTAGCTTAACGAGGTCATGGAGGAACCACTGGTATTTTAGTCGGGTTAGAAGGGAGAGAGAGACAGGAAACCCTCGGTGATATCGTGCCAGAAGTCTTGATATTTTAATCGAACATTTTACTTATACAGAATTAAGTCTTGAAAATAAAAAAAAGGCTGACCAATTTTTTCTGATTACATCACGCTCATATAGTCTCATTTTCCGATTTTCGAGACCCGAACGAATGCAGGTTTAGGTTTTATTTCGTAGTTGAACTTCTAAAGAATAATGTATTTTTTTCTAAAATTATGACTCGAAGAAAGGCTCTTGTGAATTCCATATTTTTTGAGGTTCCGAATTGCGAGAACCAAATAATGCGCGTGGATTTTTATTTCAATGTAAACGTTCTACCAAATAATATTTTTATTCTTGTATTATTAGTTGAAGGAATGTTGTGGAATTTTTTGGCAATTTGCGTGGAATATTTTCGTGTTCCAAATTTTGAGACTCGAATAATGCATGTAGGAGTTATTTCGAAGTAAAGGTTCTACCAAATGTTCTATTTTATTTCAGAATCACGAGTTGAAGAAATGCTTGCAAATGTTTGCGGGGGATTTCCATGAAATATTTTTCGTGTCAACATTTCAGAGGCCTGAATGCAGTTAGGTTTTATTTCGAAGTAAAGGTTCTACCGAATAATATGTTTTTTTTCTTAGAATTATGAATTGAAGAAAGACTAAGACATTTTTTTTCTATTTCCATGACATATTCTAGTGCTCTAAATTTCGACACCCAAATAATCTAGGTAGGTTTTATTTCAAAGTGAAGGTTCTGCAAATGATATTGTTTCATTGTAGAATTTTAAAACGCTCTGGAATTATTTTCTGATGATTTCTATAAGAAATTTCGTAATCAAAATTTCGAGACCCGAATAATGAGGGTATGTTTTTTTTTAAGTAAAGGTTCTCTGCCAAATAATCATATATAATTCTAGAATTACGAGTTGAAGAAAGGCTGACAAATGTTTGTGTAATTTCCAATAAATATTCTCGTGTTTCAAATTTCGAGACCCAAGTAATCCAGGTATGTTTTATTTCGATGTGAAAGGTTCTAAATAATCTAAACCCTAAATAATTCCAGCGACAAGAAAAAAAAATTATATCTCGGATCAAGTTCCAAAAAAAAAAAGCAAGCAGAAAAGTGTACCCAGAAAAAGACTCGACTTTCGTGGCATTCCACATGCAAGTACTGTAACTGTACTGTTTACCCTGCAAAAGCACCCGATTTCGTCCGCAACAGTCCCTCTGGAAATATTCCCCCTTTTTTCTTTCTCAGAGAAATAAAAGGGGGCTCGCTTTTCTTCCTGATGTGTGTGTAGGGGTTAGGGGGTTTTCCCTGGGTTTCCCGCTGCTGCCGGGTCCGGTGAAGGGAAAGTGGAATAAGTGGAACCGATGGGAACCCGAACCCAACAGCTCTCATGGGGGGGAGGAGGAGGAGGAGGGGTTGCCCCTCGTTCTGCGCGCGCATTGACAGGTGGCGATGTCGAGTCAGCTGAGCGTCGGCTAGACAGACGACGTCGCTGTCGACGACGTCCGTGTTGTTGAATTCTGTCTGTCTGTCTGTCTATCTTCTTCTTTTCCGTGATTCTTGTTCCTTTTTTTTCTCGTTGTCGTGGGTATTCCCTGGAACGGAAGGAAATATGGCTGCTGCCTTGAAGCCAGAGGCTTTTTTTTTAGGACGGGATCCATGTCGTCTGGGTGCGCCTTTCGGGAGGTGCGGGGTATTTTTTCCCGTATTTTTATTTTTTTTAGAGAGAAAATTCATGAAGGAGCGGCTTGTTTTTTTTTTTCCAGCTTACCCGACGTGAATTACCTGCATTTTTGTGTGGTGAGGAAAAAATGAAACCCAAATAAATCTAGAATAGGGAGAAACGAATTCTCAATATTTCTTCTTTCTCAAATGAAAGACAATAACAGTACAAGTCGAAGTCTGAAGGTGGTGTATTTATTTGAGTTAGAAACTGCTGCAGTTGAATGAAGAAAATTCAGGAGGAAAAGCGAGATATCTCGCCTTCATACTTGTAATTTTCACGAAGAAAAAGTTTTTGGAAGCCCCCTGAAAAGGGCTATTACATTACATTGAATTAAATTAAATCAACCGAATTCTGTTAGGTTTGATTTTTTGAATGCTGTATTTTTAAATTCAAGAATTGAGCTCCACGCATTTGTGGCATAATATGGGCCTTCTTTTGAAATATAAAGTCGGTTTACAGTATTTAAAAAGCCTTGTTTAATTAAAATTCCATTTACGCCCATACTGCGCGTGTTTTTTTTCTGGAAAGTTTCCATCATTACATTTATTTGTATATGTTAGAATTCAGGTTTTTCCCGCCTAATCGTGACGTTGAGCATACATCAGAGCTTGAAAACATTTATTGATCGGATGAACGATATTCTTCTAGGGTTTCAACGCAGTCCAGGAAGGGAATGATTAATTCCAAGTTGAACCGTTGAATATTGAGTAATTCTTGAAAAAAGTCTGGTTTAAGAATAAATTTAAAAATTATTTTTCTTGTGCATGAATAGCTGCTTTCGGATTTTCGAAAATCTGGTTTGTCAAAGCGAAGATCTGCGATTATTGAGAAGAGTCTTGTTTCTCAATTAAAATAAAATTATTTGTATGGTAAATAAGAAAATTTCGGAATGACCCGAAGAATAAGAGTAAATGAGAATATTCCAGGCTGAATTATTGTTCTGCGATGATGGAAAAAAATAAGTTTCGTCTCCGAATGAGTTCCAATTTATTTTTCTGATGGATGACAAACTTTTGGATTATCTGAAGGCCAGGAGTGAATGAAAAACTCTGAACTGAAACTTAATAATCTTAGATTTAATTTTTTTCAAATACCTCAAAACTTCTGAATGCAGTACACATTTTTCTCATGCATGAAGAAATGATCGCAGACACCATTTGACCTTTAACCCATAAAGTATCTTGAGCACTATGTCTTGAAAGAAAGAAAAAAGCCACGAAGCTCTCTCAGAAATCTGATAAGACCCCCTTTCGGGTTCGTGTATTGTGTATAACGCGATCCGAAAGCAAGATTAACGTGGCTGAGCTGAAAGTACAACATATAATACTCTTGTGTCATTCCAATGCTAGGTTTGAGAAAACAATTCTTTTTTCCTATTTATTTTTGTTGTTGTTGAGTGTCATGGATTATTTTCGGAGCTGTTTCCTCATTTTGCTTCATGTACTGATCCCATGGATTTGAAGCGAGGTTTAGATTGTTTCTTCCCCGAAAAATATACTTCGAAGCTATAGAACTGCTATCCGTATAAAAAAAAAGGAAAGATGCAGGATAAGGTACGAACTTTTGGACCACGAATGTCAATATTGTAAAAAAAAAGAAAAGGATTTTCTTTTCATTTAAAAAGCTGGACGCTTCTTTTTTCTTCGTACATCCTTGGAATTCTGTATCGTGTTGTCAGATTTGAGATTTTTGGCTTTGCATTCCTAATCATTACCTTTGATTCAACTTGAATGAATAAATGAATGAATGATAAGAAACAGAGCACAAATTGATAACAAAAATAAAAGAAAATACAATCCATGAAAAACAACTGGACATCTGACATGTGTGCATACACCCATTCATTCCCTGACATTAGAAACAAAATATATTTAAAAATTAATTTAAAGCACAAGGTTTTCAGCTTGTTTCTGTATGAGGTTTAGTTGAATGAACAATCTTTGATGAAATCAACTTGAAGTAATTGATATTTTCTCTTGAACACGGGTGATCTTACCTTTGTTAGCTATACAGTATCTTTAGGGTGTGCTTGATTAAACTGGACTTGAAACGAAGTGCAGTACAATAATAAACGGAATGAAAACTTTTTTGGAGTTGGATTTTTATGAATGAAATTCTTTTTGCTATTTCAAACACTTGGTAGATCTTCCAAATCGTAGTGAGCAGAAACGTGAAATATCATCTAAGCTTTCTGATCTGAAGTAGATGCCACATTATGTACGTCATTATAAGAAAATATTTCTCAACTTTTATTCAATTGACAGCTGTTTCTGTTCTAGTCAAGTTGGACGCTACGGTTTTTGAGCCTTGAAAAAAAGAGACTAAATCAAAGAATTCCCTCTGGAAATTTAAATTGAAAATTCTGCTGGAACTAAAAAAAAAGTATTACATGTAGCGGAATTTTTCAGCCGGGTTTCTCTCAAAATAAACCCTCGTATAATAATACTGAATAAATTTGGGTACCATGTTTACTTATCCCCCAGAAAGTGTAAGAAAAAAGCTTGTATGTTTCTTACGCAGGTACCCGAATTTTGACATTTTTAAAAATAAATTCGGATGCATGTCATAATACCTCAGTGAAATGAAAAACTTTGACGAGAAATTCCTCCACGAAGGGCAGTGATTTCATTTCGGGATGATCGTGAATCGAGACTTGTTTAGACGAGAAAATTGTAAGTGCATAGAAATTCAATTTCAAGAAACTTATAAAAATTTGAATCTAACTTACGTGAATTTGCGTGAATTGGACTTATTTAGACCAGATTATTTTTCTGAGCTCTCTAGATAATTTTTTCAGCGGTAGGAGAGATGACGGAATTTTTTCCTGGAAATATTTTGGGATGGCAGAGATTTTGTTTTTGTTAAAATCTTGATGCCTAGCTTAAATGATTCGTGGTACTCGGGTAAATTCGGTAATTGCGGGTAGCTGGAAATAATAATTACTGTGCAATTGAACTGTACCATAGTTGAAAAAAAAAATCTTTTAGCACTGATCACCATCCTCAACACCCCAAAATAGATCGGCTTCTACGTAAGTAAATTGCAGCCAATTTTTGGCGAATATTCTTAGAGTATTCATTCGTGCAAAAAACTGCCATTTTCTGCGGATGACTTCGGGTGGCTGCTTTCAGGCTTTCCCTTGTTTGTGGCTCTTTCAGCACCACCACCACCACCACCACTTTCACCATGCGTGCGTCTGTAACCCATACACCCTCTCCTTTGGCCCGGGTTTGGGAGGGTTGCGAAACCTCGGGATCCAGTCGTCGCTCCCCCAAGACCCAGGGGTTTTTCCCTGGCCTTCTCCCACCCTTCTTCCTCCATCCTAGAAAACAAACGGGCTCTGATGGGTTCCGTTCCTTTGCCTGAAGGAAAAAACGTTGTCGTCGTCGTCGTCGTTTTCGTCGGGCTTCGTGTCTGAATAGTGTTTGGAAGAGCGACTGACTGACTTTGAGGAAGTAGATGAGGAGGAAAAAGAAAAATTGGGTTCACTTTGGAATTCTTTCGGCCATGATTTTCGTGCTCTGGTTCCCCGTGGGAATTTTTCCCGTGCGAAGGAACTGAGTGGAATGGAAAACTAGTGCGTGTTGACTGACTTTTGAGTGGATTTTCAAGTTTTTCGAGAGTTTTTGTG
>CAJPEX010004956.1:0-15543 GCA_905338405.1 Notodromas monacha | reverse complement strand
AAAAAAAGTTCAATGACTTTTAAAATTCAATTATACAAAATGCAGCACCTGAACAGAATAGACGGGAACTACTGTACTATAATATGCCCCCGTGGACTCAAAATAACGACCATGAAGACGATACGTGAGCCCATATGGTATCAATTAACTAGTCCACAGAACCATCGCACAGCTGCTCCAAGGCAAACAGAAAGTGAAAAGAGTAATACGGGAAGATAGAGCCCTGAAAAGATTAGACCCTGCCTCAAGGTAAAGACCATCAAAACGAGATTTGAGCCCAAAATATATCAATTTACTTGCCAAGGTCGAATTAGGGCAAAGCATAAGGAGCTTCCTGTATTGGAAATCGACTTTATAAAATATTTTGTAGTACAAATCGATCCTGAAAATATTGAAGGAAGCAGCTTGAGTAAGAAGGGTCAAAAACTCTCCGAGGATATTACTAAGGGGAGCAAGAAAAAATTATTGTCTTTTGTAAAGGAAAGAAATGCTTGTTATCAGCCTAAACATTACTAAAAGCTGCGTTCACCCTGCGAAAATTCATTACAAAAGGATAATGTCAATGTAGAAATTTAGACCAAATCAGTTGAAAGAAGAATCGTATTTGCAATTTATCTACATCAATGGTTTTCAATCTCCCTGTGGATTCTTACCGCAATTTGATTACATTATTTGTATAAATAAAAATGTTCAAATACCGCCTGCTTTAAATCTAAAAAAATTGCGGGATGGACGAAAGCTTGAAAACCCGAATCCATCGGGTACCAAATGACGGACGACAGGGTACCACAAGTGGCACAAAAATAGTTGAGAAGCCTTGTAAGTCCTGTTTTTTTTTAATCTAACGTCGGACACGCGCAGATGGATTTGAAGATTGCGAAGAAGTGGTTGATCCCTCTCGCGGAATAATTGAAGATAACTGATGAAAAATCCAGAATCAGTTCGTGATTATCCGATTAAACCATGGGTAAAAGTTAAAAAATATTATTATTGGTTTCCAGCACTTTCAAGCATTTGTATCATCTGTATGTGTATCATTGGATTGAAGTTTGATAAAATAAAAGGAAAAAGGCAATAAAATGAACTTTTTATACTAATCTATTGCCTGATTATTTATGAATATGTCCCTCGTCTTTCAGTAGAAACGCGTTAAAATTGTTCGAAGTACAGTATTATATACAACGATTCGAAGCTTGCAGATGATCCCTCTATGCTCTCAGATATGCCGTGCAATTCAAATTACGGTAATGCCGAAAAATTATACTTGCCAAGGCATTAAATTGTTTTTTAGAAGAATGCTTTCTTGCTTAGTGACCGAAATACGAATGTTTTCCAGTGACTCATGAATCATTTCAGGGATGAAGGAATACTTTTCCCACACTTTCTTTCGCTTGTTCTATGAGAATAGATCTCCCACTGTGATGTTTGCACACTTTTCAATCACTGACTTCTCACGCTGATCGCATATCTTGTAATGTTTATTTTACAAAATAATTGTGGGTACGCATAGTCCGTGAATTTGCGGAGAAAGCCGCAGGGTTTTCACTTTTCATGCCTCGTAAATAAACGAGAAAAACTTAATTTGAAATTTTCACGGTGTGTAATGTGTACTTCCAAAATACTGTACGATGGCAATTTCAGATTATCCAGTAATCTAAAGACGACGTGTAAAAAAACGGTAGAGGCCTTTTAAGCGGGCCGGCTTTTTGTTAAAAACGTCCGAGTAGTGGGTAGCCACAATTCGAAGAAGGCTCTTCATCCTTGTAGCATACAGTATGTGGAAAGGTGTGGCATTTTTAATGATTATGATATTCACGTACAGTACGTACATGTAGGTCACTGAGTTGAACATTATTGGAACAAGATTTTTTTTTTTTTTAATAGGCAAATTGGTCACGGTTCCAGGCGATACCTTGGCCATTCAGTGGAACGCCTTGCGCAGACATTTTTTTTATCCTTGATATCCTAGAAAATAATGACATTCCGGTAAAAGTGGGACATTTTTTATCAATCACATTGACAACTTGGCATTGATTCTTCGAATTCATGAATTTCATAGTCATTCATGTGGAAGCTAGTCTGATTTTTAATGCATAGAGAAAGTATCATCAAGGCATGAACACATCGCATCCTTCGGTGGCTTTTTGATGCTCAGGACATCTTACATACTCACGCACTTGTACGGACGAATGAGTTCAAAATTTAATTCATCTGAGAAAGTCAAGACCTTGTTTTTCTTTAAATAAATTAAATCAGATAAACCTGTCTGATTCGGTGTTTTTTCAGAAACTTGACGTGAAGTGACTGATGATTCTCGGCGTACTCGGAGAAAGCCGAGTTTGTCCTCCGTGAGACTCTCATGGTTTCTCTGTGCTTTGTTTTCTTTTTTCTTTTTGAATTGAAGAGAACATCGCCTTTTCTTGCTGTTTTTGGAAGAAAAAAAAAGAGATCGTAAAGGCAAAGCCTTTAAAGATTGGAAAAGTAGGCCAACCCGCTTCTACGGGTTGCCCCTTCAAGTAAGGGTCCGAATATTCTCTACTCTTGTCTATTAAGGCGTCGACAAGGCAGATGGTCAATATTTTCTCTCTCTCGACTTTTTGGGCTTTCAAAAAGTTGAGGGAATTACGATTAGATTTAGTTGAATTTTGCTTGCTTGAAACAGAGCTGGAAGAACACGTTACGAATGGGTCTTTTTGCGTTTCAAGTTCTGTTTTACATTTGCGAATTTCTTAAAAGTTCAGTGAAAATCGTGAGTTTGTTCATGAGAAGTGCAGAATGCTGAAACTAAACATAAAAGCGACATATGCTGCGCTATTTTTCACAAATGAATGCTTTTATCGATGCAAAAATACTGTACCTGAAATGGACATCGAAATTCCTGCAATGCTGATGAATCTACTTTTCAAAACTTTTTTCCGGTTGTTAGGCTATTAATACACTGAAATTTGATGCTTTTATTTCATTTTTTATTTGTAGAAGTGTTGTTATGTGCTCGATTTTCAGCGTGAAACTGTATTTTTTTACGTAAAGAGCTATAAAAATTTCAAACGGTACATTTTATGTTTTTGAGTAATATTTTTGCAGCGATGACGAGATAGAAGAGAACGAACGTTTTTCTCTCTTGAATATCGTTTAGTTTTTGTGAATAAAAAAATAAGTGTTTACCGCGGGGAAATTCATCTTGTGATCAAACTTTTGAAGGGCTCTTTTTTGAGGAAGTCCATCGTACTTAATGCCTCTTACGGTGCTGTGAATAGTCGCAGAGAGTTTGTGCCCGAGGGTGCACGGGAAGGAACACACGACTTGCTTTTCTCTAGCATTTCCGTTTCGGAAATTTCTAACCTTTTCATCCGGTTGGGCGAAGATGCCCAACGGGGAAGTTCATTCCCAGGCTTATAAGAGATGAGAACAGATAATTCCGCAGCTGTTCCGTCTACCAGTTCTATTTTCTCTCTCTCTCTTGACTTTTTGGGCTAGCAAAAAGTTTAGGGAATTGCGACGAGATTTAGTTGAATTTTGCTTGCTTGAAACAGAACTGGAAGAACACGTTACGAATGGGTCTTTTTGCGTTTCAAGTTCTGTTTCACATTTGCGAATTTCTTGAAAGTTCAGTGAAAATCGTGGGTTTGCTCATGAGAAGTGCAGAATGCTGAAACTAAACATAAAAGCGACACATGCTGCGCTATTTTTCACAAATAAATGCTTCTATCGATGCAAAAATACTGTACCTGAAATGGACGGAATATTCTCCGCATCGAAATTCCTGCAATGCTGATGAATCTACTTTTCAAAACTTTTTCCGGTTGTTAGGCTATTAATACACTGAAATTTGATGCTTTTATTTCATTTTTATTCGTAGAAGTATTTTTATATGTGCTCGATTTTCTGCGTGAAACTGTATTTTTTACGTAAAGAGCTATTAAAATTTCAAACGGTACATTTTATGTTTTTGAGTAATATTTTTTAAGCGATGTCGAGGTGGAAGAGAACGAACTTTTTCTCTCTTGAATATCGTTTAGTTTTTGTAAATAAATAAAAACGTGTTTACCGCAGGGAAATTCATCTTGTGGAGTTTGAAAACTTCCCGAGAAAAAACTCCTTCAGGTAGCATGAATTACGGAGAATGCCACGACACTTATCAGCGTCTCTCAAACACGGGCTCCCACGTGCCCTTCCTTGTGTGCTGAACGAAAAGAGTCTCTCTCTTATTTTATTTTATTTCCTTTTATTCTTTTCATTCACTCACATGGCACAAGATGATGAGAGTGAACGGTCATCCAGAGGATGAGCCACGTTAAGACGAGGTCGTTGGCATTCGGTCGTCTTCAGGTGCGCGGTTTTCTCCCTCGTCTATTGTTTCCTTCCGCTTTATATAAGAGACGGTTCCTCGGGGGCTTTTGCTTCTCTCGATCTGATTCGTTTACTTCTTTCGTTCGTTTTGTGTGTTTTTTCTACCTTCTTGATCTTTCTTTTCAAATGTTTTTTTTTTAATTCAAATTATGAAGAACATTTTTGGGCGAGGAATCGAGTGGCATTCCTGCGAAGCATTCTGGACTTCTTCTGATCGTTGGGGTAATTTTTTTATCGCCCTTTGTTTGCTTGGTTGATTTTATAGCGTTTCTCCGAAAAGAAAAAAAATTGTTTTGGTGGGAGAATATAATTTTTTTTTATTGTTTTCCACGAACTGTTCTCTTACGACAACTGGATTCCATGCACTAAAATATTTACACTTTCGGGAATCTAAGTTGAACTGCTACATGAGAGCTGGATTCGAACGCCATAGGAGCCTTTTCCCATTTTCTTTTTGGCTTTCATGTCGATGAAGATGGATCGCAAATTTCAAAAAATTATTTTCTTTGAAAAATCTTGGATAAATTCTCGAAGAAAGAAGCTTGTTCGCCTGAATTGACTGATTATAAGTACTGTACTGTACAGGAATTCAGGCCCTTGCGCATTTGAAACTAAGTTATTTTGAAATCGCGAAAATATAAATGGTGTAATTTTTTTATGAGAATATAATTTTGTTTCAAATGTGTGTGTTGGTCATGCAAATTCATCTCGTGCCTTAACATGGGACTCAACAGAGCGGAACATCAATTAACGTTTGTTTAACATGATGTTTTACATAATTTCTGACACTGTTACATTTCTGAAAGAATTGAATTGAATTGAACAGCAAGCTTTATTTTCCGCTTTTCAGCGTTCACAAGGTTCAAGCAAGGTTCCCACATCCAAATCCCCTCCCCTCCCCAACCACATTCCAACGCATTCTGAAATATGATGGAGTTCAATATTCAAAGTTTTTCAATTATTCTTTGTGGTGCAGCATTCGCCGCAAACAACTATTGAAATTGTTTGTGATCGTTTCGCTTCAGCAATCAATGCAGATATATTCATGCAATACGCTCTGTGTGCATGTTTCTTGAATTTTCAGTGAATATTTCTTGATTCTTTGACCAAGAATGGCTCAGTTCGGATGTTATGTAGAGAGAAAAAAAAGAGTTCTGAGTTAAACAAATCCTTTTTCGGACATGATGGGCAAAGAATGAACAGGCATCAAGTCTTATTGCGAACGGAAGTTGGATTCAATTTTATTAAACCAAGTTTCACAATGAACTCGGGGATCAGCTGGCTTCATGGTGAAACAAGCGTGAATATACAGTATTTTAATCCTCGTGGGAGATTCAGTTCCACGCGAAATAATTTTCGCATTGCTAGCCATTTTTTTGTGTGTGCCTTATGTTAGATATTCCTTACATTAGTTTTTTAAATTTATATATACTGTATTGCTCTGTATTTTTATTTTTTTTTCCCACGCTTGACCGTGTTCACCTGGTTCAGGTTTGGTGCCCTTCCCGCAAGCTGCTGTAATCCCTTATTCGAATCTAGCGAGGATTCATGCTCTATTTTTTGGACCATATCACTCCTCTACAATATTCCTTAGTTGTTCCAGATCGGTTGCTTCTTGCTGAACGCAGGAAAATGGCGTGAATTGCGATAGCGATTTTTTTGGAAAAATATTCTCTTTTTTTCATTTTTAGTCATTAGTTGCGACTTATATTGCGTTCTTGTCTTTTGGTCGGGTTTCGTTTCGGCGCGTGACTGTGATCTGCTTCAATGATTTATTCCTTCCGTATACATAGTTGGCCATGTGCGATTTTTGCCGTCATCTTCTCCGTTTCTGCAATTCATTTTCCGCGGTTCTGGGTCGCAATTGTTTGGGATGGGAAATTTTTATTTTATCTCAATTTCAAAATGTTAATGATTCGGAAAAAACGCAGCCGCATAATGCATTTTTTTTGCAGGGCATGAATGATTCCGAGAGAATGACGCGATGAAGATTTCGCGTTTCCCACATCAGTAACAAAATCCCTACAGTTCATTTTTTGGTAAACTTTCTCTGAAATTTTTGAATTTTCATCAAAATACATCTCTGGATTGTATCCCGCGGAATATTTGTTTTATCCACTTATTTTTAATGCTGCCCTTTACCCTTGTTTGGAGTCTTTGGACGCCCCAATATAACCACTTTCATTTTATTATACTCTACTATTACCGAAAATAAACGTACAGTCAGGTCCAGATACGCACGTAAATGTACTTGATAAGATTGGAATGCAATTCGAATTTTTTTCATTCGTCCTAGTTTGTGAAGGGTTTGGTTTTTTGTCAACATCTGAAGCGAGGCGTTTCTGGGAGAAAAAAAAAGATCCATAACATCAAGCTTTTATTTCTTGGACTTGAATTCTAACATGATGAGTTAATTACCAGATGCAGTCACGTATTTTGATCGATTCAGTACTTGATCACTGCAACTAGGGCACATTTCTCTGATTTGGCGATTAGTACTGTACAGTATTTCGATTTTGCCAGTTTTCACGACTTTTTCAGCACCGAATCTCGAAATCCTTTTTATTCTGTGACTTTTTTTTCCGGCGTTCAATGGCATCTCGAGAATAAGTTGATGAGTTGAAGGAGAAAAGAATAACATGCGAAAGAGCTCTTGAAGCGGAATCGTTCGCATTCCTTTCGATTATCAATCATTTCTAACCTCGAATTCGGAACAGCATGAGTGTTACTCTTGAGCATTTTCGAATCCCATCCATGGGCTTAGAATTTTCTTCATCAGACGGAGAAATAATCTTTGCTTCGTCATCATCAAGGTCGAGTCAGCAGAATTTTCTTCGTGGTCTTGACATGTATTTCGTTGACACACCGTGATTCTTTCCCGTCGACATTTTGCTTTGAAAAAATATGAAGTAAAATAAGTTTTTCTTTTAAATAAGGATGCATCGCATTTTCATACGTTGCATCCTGCAGGAAGCTGAGGTCATCTGCTTCAACCGTTCTCTTTTGTCCAGTCAAGTCTGAATAATTTAAAAAATACGTATAAACAAAATAGGTGAATAAAAATGACGACGGGAAATGGGAACAAACCTCAGAAACCTGCGGGGTTATATTGGTGAAAGTAAAATAATATGAGATGATAATGGCTTTTATTTGCATGTCAGTCCAGATACGCACGTAAATGTACTTGATAAGATTGGAATGCAATTCGAATTTTTTTCATTCGTCCTAGTTTGTGAAGGGTTTGGTTTTTTGTCAACATCTGAAGCGAGGCGTTTCTGGGAGAAGAAAAAAAGATCCATAACATCAAGCTTTTTACTTCTTGGACTTGAATTCTAACATGATGAGTTAATTACCAGATGCAGTCACGTATCTTGATCGAGTCAGTACTTGATCACCGCAACTAGGGCACATTTCTCTGATTTGGCGATTAGTACTGTACAGTATTTCGATTTTGCCAGTTTTCACGACTTTTTCAACACCGAATCTCGAAAACCTTTTTATTCTGTGACTTTTTTTTTCAGCGTTCAATGGCATCTCGAGAAGAAGTTGATGAGTTGAAGGAGAAAAGAATAACATGCGAAAGAGCTCTTGAAGCGGAATCGTTCGCATTCCTTTCGATTATCAATCATTTCTAACCTCGAATTCGGAACAACATGAGTGTTACTCTTGAGTATTTTCGAATCCCATCCATGGGCTTAGAATTTTCTTCATCAGACAGAGGAATAATCTTTGCTTCGTCATCATCAAGGTCGAGTCAGCAGAATTTTCTTCGTGGTCTTGACATGTATTTCGTTGACACACCGTGATTCTTTCCCGTCGACATTTTGCTTTGAAAAAATATGAAGAAAAATAAGTTTTTCTTTTAAATAAGGATGCATCGCATTTTCATACGTTGCATCCTGCAGGAAGCTGAGGTCATCTGCTTCAACCGTTCTCTTTTGTCCAGTCAAGTCTGAATAATTTAAAAAATACGATTTATTCTGAAAATAGTAGGTGAAAGACGTATTTTAATCGACCAGATCTTCTGGTTGATTTTCATTTCCTGCAGAAATCCTCGGCGAAAGTTGTTTTCCACAGAAACTTACTTCACGGAACTTTTTACATTATTTTCTCGTCAATGTCACGATAAAAAGAATTTTCAAGAGTTCAGTGCTTCTCTAAGAGAATTATTTATTCATAAAAAAAAGTTATTAATCCGAAGAATTCAGCGTATTTTTATGGCCTACAATGATTAAAAAAAGGGATGTCATGCTGTTTCGAACTTCGAAAGAAAATGGACAGGATAAAGTTCTCTATCCTCAATATAACTCTACACTACAGTCAAATGCACGCCTTCATTAGTGTGAATACCTTTGATACGCGTGAAGTCACTCGCACGACCAAAAAGATTTTTCATGAAAGAGACCCTGCTCTTCATCGTTTTCATTTGTTCATTCTCCTTGATCTCCCGAAAGAGCAAGAAAATATCTGAGACCGTCCTCATTTGATCCAAAATTCTTAATGTACATATGGACGAGGAAAAATAAAAACTGCAGAATATTGCAAGCCAGCGGTATGTTTTACAGTGGTTAATTACCCAGGTATCAGGAGATGCCTCGCTTAATTCATTTTTTCTTACGGTTGGAAGAAAACGAGAACATTTATTTTGGCACAAACATTTCCTTGCAGCTCAACTTGCGAGTAGAAAAGATCGTTGAAGTATTTCGTTCATTTCGACTCGTTTATTACTGTACATTGAATTCAAAAACCGCTCGCAAAAAAAAAGAGTTAACGTAAACATGCAGTAAATTCGAATCATAGCCTTTCAGAAGTACAATCAGCTTCACAACTTTTTACAACACTTTCTGAATTCACAGTGAAATATCTCTATATCGAAGCGATTGAAACCATAAAAAGATGATCGTTGCAAGCAAAAAGCAGTCCAGAAAAAATAAACAAAATTGTGGCCATAGGTAAGAAATTATTCGCCCTAAGAAAATTCTACTGAAGATTCAATTGAAATGTATATTCCAAAATAAATGTATATTTATTTAAATAACTGGAGCAAAGCTTTTGGGTGGGAAAATAAATGCATGGTTCTGCCAGAGCTTAATTATGGCGAATGTCCAAATTACTTCACGACCATTTGAATCTTCACATTTGTGAATTGACAATCTTATGAATTGCCCTCAATGAATGAATACACAAATTTAAACAGCAACGCTTCACAGGTTTCCAAATTGACGAGAAAGTTAGTAATTAACTGTTCGGGCTTATAAGTGTGCACAACTTTCTTTAACGACTTATTGTCGACAAGATTACGAATGAAAACACAGCGCAAAAAGATACTTTCATAAACAATGAGAATACAGTACTAAAAGAACTTCTGTATTTTTAACCGGAAATCAAGATACTGTACCTCGAGTTGTACAAAAATGCTGAGAAAGAGAACGCTCAAGTACTTCTACAGAAAAATAGAAAACAAATCCGGAAGAAGAATCTGACGAAACTCTGAAGATTGTGCAACTCGGAAATAATCGTTTTCTGTGCAAACTATGTCTACGAAGCGAAATATTTCCCTGGCTTCTCATATTTCTCTCCGAAAAGCTCTGGAAAAATCCGAGTCAGAAATTGACTCATTTTTCTGTGCACTTTTTCAGCAACAAAAAAAAGTGCTACTTCAAATGAAGTTCGTATCAATATGTCCTACACCTTTTAACTTATCAGACAAAGAAAAATATCTTCAAAGTTTATACCATCAGCACCAAGCTGGGATATTTCCACCGCAATAAGCACCACCACATGCATATCCTTGAAAATTCGTTCAACATGAAACGAAGTCGACCGCTTGAATTAACCGTCTTATGACTGCTTGACTGAATCCCACAAAAGCCTTGTGCTAAGGTTGACTTTCTCTGACGCATGGAGCAAAATGTGAACACGATATAACACTGTATCTAAACCCACAGCAGTGGAATGAAAAGACGAACTATACAGTGGTTTTTCATTTCATCATAATATAACGGACCTGAGGTGGCGACTTCGTGAAATTCTCGTATGATAAATCCCTGAACTTTTCTTGCCAGTCGTGTTGCGGTTAGTTAACCTCGGCGACTCGTGGCGAAAAAATCAGGCCACCACTTGGTCACTGGGTGACTTCATGCTTTGATTAGCGTGAACTCACGCGCACGACCGAGAGATTTTTGTCAAAGACCCGCTGCTTTTTACCGTTTTCTCCGGCTAATTTCTTATTCTTTTTCATCCCCCAAATTTCACGAAAAATAATTAACGAAAGCGAGAAACTGCTCGCCATCTGATCCAGAAATTTCTGGACGAGCGAAAGAAAACCTAATTGCACATTGCCCGCGAAAAGTCGACAGTTTCACGGTGTATATATATAGTGGACATCTCATTTCATGCATTTTTCTTCGCACAATAACGGACTTGGGGTTCTCGCCGATTTTTGCTCGGGATAATTGAACCCGATATGTTAAAGACTGTATGAAGTCAGTGGTTGAATAAATTCCGAAGTTGCTATACGATGGGAATGTGACTGTTATTAGTATCAATTTTCCTGTGTAAAGAACGATTTTGCAATGCGCATTCTTTTTTAAACATAAGATGAACGTTTTCCTCGTGTTATTTTATGATAAGAAACTATTCTTCTATTAATTCGCTAAGGAATTCATGATTGAAATTCCGAAGGGATCTACAATAATGTGCAAGTCATTCCAAAACAACTTCACGTTACTTTTAGTCGAAGTATTTTTTTTTGCGTGATTGGAACGATAATAAATTCAGTTCAAATTTCATTGGAGTAATCTTCATTTTCTAATAACCGAAGTCCCTCCGAAACGAATCTAGTTTATCAACGTAGACAAAAATACATTTTTGTATAATTTCTTTAAAGCGTTTCGATAGTAAGATAAATAAGTGGGACTTCAAATATCCGGGGTGGACTCCTTTTTCCGAATACTCGTGGTGGGAATTTAGTCGTGGTTAGTAGGTGATGTATTTAACTCAAATAATTTGAAGCTTTTGTCAAGAACGACAACATATCCAAAATTCCCTTTAATCGTATGACTTTTAATACCAATTTCCCGTGAATAGATTGAGACAACATTTGAGTTGATTGGTTTGAAATACAGTAGTCGAAATTAAATGACCAGCTATTTGTGAACAAAGTTTTCAGGTTGATTTTAGAGTTGAAAACACTTTAATAATATCGTAAACGTTCTAATACATGGAAAATTATCGATTAGGAGTTACATTATAATTTTTCAACATTTATGGAAGTTCCGTTCGAAATTATTCTGCTAATATTCGCAGTGTTCGGACGTTTCCAATTTTCGAATTTGCGTGTTTCTTGTTAACCTGAAGCTTAAGATTCTCAGAATAATCATATAGCGGTCCATTGTTTTTTATATTTGCTGGCTTTTTCCGCCAAAAAATGTGGATAGAGTTACGAGAATGTCGACAAAGCGTTCCCATGAGGTTGATGCGCGCAGAAATAGACGGAATTCCTGCCATATTTTAACCTGATGAAGCCATTAACTCACGAATCCGACCTCAGACCTCGCAGTGGAATGACCCCGATATTCTTGACCCGCAAACAAAGTTGAGCTAATGAGCTCGTGAACAGAATGCCTTTCATGCCTGAAATTCGAATCCTCTGCGTGGGGTTTTACTAAAGACCCTTTTCATGCCTTTAACGAGCCTTTTCCTGGCGTTGAATAATTTTTTAAAGAAAGAAAAATAAAACGAAACTGCATACCTTGTAAACGAGTATCAGCAGCAACTCAGTTCACAACGGAAAAAAGACTCGATTTCGGCAAACGAACAGCTTCATTCGCTGATATTATTGTTGATGATAACAATCAAAACATAAATTCCAATCAATTAGACCATGCAGCAGGAAAAAATAATAATTTCCTTTATTTCCAGTTTCTTTTCACGAGCTTCAAATTTATTTTAAAACAAAGTACAGTACATCACTTTCTTCTCTAATTTAGGGATCGAAAGCGTCACAATCGCTACCGTTGGATAGAAACGAAAAGCTCTATGAAATTCGGCCGAAAATTCCCTGACCCGAGGATAATCCCGAAGCGTTACTCTGAAAAGCATGAAATAATAAATGAATAAATAATGGAGAAGAGGGAAAATGAAGAGGAAATATTGATATTTTGCAGGGAAATTACGTTGGTAATCTTTGTAACTCCATCGTTACTTGAAAATGAGTTTATTGCAATGAGGAGAAAGCTGATGAGAGACTAGTTCGAAAACAAAAGGCTTGAGAAACCGAAAATTTCACTTGCTTTCTAATCCTAACCCACATCTATACTACGTACTGACGGATACCAATGGGAAATTTTCACAAATATTACAAATTTCTAAACCAGCTCATCCTCGACAAATGCTGCTGGTTAAAAATCTCAATTTTAGTTCTTGTCTTCGTTGAATATTGGACTAAATTTTATTTTCCTAAAATCGAATTATTGTATTAATGTCTCATTATGTAGTACACAGCACAAAAAAAAAGCACCAACAACTTTCTCCTCTTTTCTTGCTTCATTTAATCGAAATGTTGCATTTTTTGAGACATGGATGTGAGTGAGGTGAACGCGGAAGCAATTTCTCACTGCTGTCTATTCCCGGAATGATTGCTAAAGTATTTTCTTCGTCTATCAATCGACAGGGTTTCAATTTCGAAATGTATTTTTCGTGCTCGAGACCCAAAATATATTTTATTGCTGTCTCGATGTTCAATCTGCTCAGCGAAGCATGAAAAGCTTTCGTTTTCGCTCTTACGAGAATCTTTTGTTAGAAAAGGTGTGTCGCCTGACTTTTGGAAATAATTTCTTGGTCAGGAGAAATTTTAACCCATTTCCTTTTTTTCTGAGGAGACAATGTACCAATTATGTTAAAAGCGGAAATATGCTCGGAATTGGCACAGTTACGACAGTTGAAAAAATGTGTTGTAATATTGAGGGTCGGTTCATACGTTTTGGGACTTTTAAAAATACAGTAGATCCAACGGAGTTTCAACAATTCCAAAAATATTTCTTGCCCACGTATAATCCCATGATGGGGCCACCTTTTAGTACTTTTCAACGTAATCTCCGCCGAATGCAATGCATTTTTCACGCGTTGAAAAAAAAATCGAAATCGAGTTTCTGCTGTGTTTTGATTGTTGGATTATGCCGAAAATTGAATTCTGCTACTGGATTAGGCACCCTTTCAGGATTTGAGGACAGCAGGGAAAGCTTCATTTCCTTTATCCACGAGCAGCCCAATCAACTAATGTCACTTCATTTTCGGCACTTTTTCGATCGTTGAATTTATCCCGTGAAAAAAAAAAAATGCAGTGAAATTGACGTAGTACGTTGAACAGCACTGAAGGTTTGCCAAATGATGAGGCTACGCGAGTAAAAAATAAATAAAAATATTGTTGAATATCCGTTTGATATATTTCAAAAAGTCTCAAACCATATGAACTAATCCTCATAGCACACTTGTTGTAGTGATATATAGCCATATAAAATTAATTTCATTATACGCTAAAGCTCAGTGAATGATCCTACATTTATGATTTTCGCGATTTTCTAAACTTTATGACTTCCGATTATCGTTCAGATCCCATTAATAACATAAATTCTGTTGAATGATAATATTTCTTCAACGACAATGAACAATTCCCTGTCATTTGCTCCACGTCAAATGGCAAAGGAAATTGTCGATTGAAACGACTTTTTATGCAGAATTGCTTTTAAAACAAAAAGCTGCCATCTGTCGAGGAAAGGGGATTGCGTAAATTTAAATAAATTCTCACCAGTCACAGATTACTGTGAATCCAAACCTCAACAATTTGACTCTACGGGTATTCGGCAGTACCAAAAAAATGACTGTGGGAAACTGAATTTTATGGATTTTTTTACTTCATGCATTCGACGTACTAAAAAAGCTTGAGCCGTAAACATTGAACGAGAACACTCGTGGTTAATCAAAACAATTTCAATTTTTAATGAGGAAAAAATTGATATAAAACTCGTTTAAAAACTAATCAAATTTTCGATGGGACACCGTGCACATTAACGGGATGCGCAGACTGTTTTATGTCTTATATACCGAGAAAAGAAACGAAGAAAACAGAAAAGCTGCCATCGACGATTTATTTTTGAACTATTTATTCCCTCTCAAACGTTTACCGAATGTTTCTCAGACACGAAAGCGTCAGAACTTTCTTTCAAAATTACTGTTTCGGGGCCTCCTGGTTACGTCATCCTCGGAGAAACCGTTTTCGGTGTACAAAAGTGAAACTTTATATTGTCTCTGTAGGGCATAATTTGAAGCAGTTGATGATTGTCTTGTCTATTTTGCCAGAGAAACATATAAGATAAGTACAATGTACTCTGAAGTGGCTATAGGAGAAGTGGGCATTGTCAAAATGGAACCGAAATGGCCTTAGGCATTCGGTAATTGCCGAGCAGCGAAACATTTCCCGCTTCCGCGTCCGAATTGCCCGTAGAATTTAATGCGTCTGATATCTTAATTGTTCATTGAAAATACCAGAAATTGCGGGGATCATGCGAACAATGATGTGTTTCTTCTAGAAAAGAAAGGGATTTTTGCCCACTTTTTCCATGAGAAGCAACGCATAAAAAAGGCCTCAGATGATTTCGCCAACTGCTGAAGTTCAGACTCATTTGCAAACTTAATTTCTTGCTTGTTATTAACGCCGTTTGTGAAAAAAACCGTGGGTGTTTGTATATTTTGGATCGGAAGAAAAATACACCGATTTTCGAACAGCTATAAGCACTAAATTTAATACCAATATGAATTATGTAACTTTATTTGGAAAAATATGAATTCTATCGCATGATTTTTGTTCACTGTAGTAATTAAAAAATATACTGGGCGGCAGATTTTGATAAATTATCCTTATCCTGTTACTGAATAGCATTTCATTTTTTCCATGAATTTCAGGACCTGAGCTTCAAATTACCTTGAATGTGTTGAGAGTATTCCTGCTGCATAATGAGAGATAAATCTTTCAATTTTGTGCTTCTTTAAACAAAATCCCCCAGGCCAGGGCACCGTTAGCCTGGGGAATGTTACTACTTACCTTACCAAATTCCCTTCACTGCGAATTGAACCACTTCCCCCGTAAGGATCCCCCCAGCCTCAGATTTTTAGCGGGCTATAACGGAACTTTGT
>CAJPEX010004955.1:0-18743 GCA_905338405.1 Notodromas monacha | reverse complement strand
GTAGATGATCTTGAAAGGAAAGATTCCGAGCCGAGAAATGATCCAAACAATTGTGAACACAGCGAAGAGGATGTTGCACAGGTTCAATTTTCCGGCGTATTTCGCCATCTTAGCACTCTGATGATTTGGGAAAAAACAAATAAATAAAATATGAATACAATAAAATATCCATAAGAAACTAGTTCAGCTTTCACGCACTCGAGGTTCGTGTACACCGAAAAACAAAACAAAACAAAAACTGCATATGAATAGCTATTTAATGAATCCAATTCAAATACTGTAATAAGCAAACGAAATTAGGAGACTCGGAAAATCAGAATACTGTACATTTTCGTTACGACCAAGAATTCGCTCAGGAGAGTCATTTCTTTTTCTGTACCTTCCCAAAATCAAATGCGTTAATAATAAAATTATTCAGTCATTTTCCTAGATTTCCTAAATATAAAAATGCCTTTTCTCCTATTTTACTCGGGACATGATTTATATTCCTCTGAACTTTAAATTGCCTCATTCATCAAGCGTTGAATTGTCTTCAAGGCATTTTACAATCAATTTGTATTTCGTTTACACGCGGTTTCTTCAACATGTCTCACACAGGATTTTGTGAAAAACTGAACAATCAATTACCACCAACAACAACAAAAGCGGTACTCAGAGCCAAATGTAGTTTCTAAATCACCTCGAGAAAGATGTCGGCGACATCGTGAACAATGAGGACGAGTGTGCCGACCCGCGTCAAATTGCACGCCCACGAGAAGGACATGAGCATAATCGTGGCACAGTGGTGCACGAACATTTNAGTGGTGCACGAACATTTGCGCAAAATCACGGCGCTTCACATCCGTGAACTGGGACACCATCAACGCCCAATAGAACGACAACTCGATCATGTAGTACCACCACACGTCCGGGGTGATGTACTGAAAACATAATTCCAAGTCCGATGCCACGTTTCAAGTACAGTAATACATATACAGCACGTGAAATTCGCACTGAACCAAAATTATTTTTCCAGTTATTAAATGAGACTTTTAAATCAAGCAACGAAGATTCAAGAAGCCGTTTGTCATTAGCAATTCCAGTCGAGAAAGAACCAGTCGAAAAAAACGGGATCATTTCCTTAAAGCTTCCAACAAAATAGAAAGAACATCAGCTTGAAAAAAAATTACCTGAGAAGCTTGACTGGGTTTTCTAAGGGAACATTACAATTATATCCGAATAATGGACGCCGTGAATGATGAATTTTTCCTACAAATCGGATTCCTGCTAATTTTTTGTCGTCTAATGCTGCATTGAAAAATTACTTACCTTTCCAAAAATAGAGGAAGCTTGGAATGGGGGCCCCAGCATAATTTTTTAAGGTTCAAAGAAATTTTTTTAAAAATAAAGATCTCATAAAAAATTTTATATTAAAGATAGCTTTCTCATAAGTTTGATTATGTTGAGCATCGTTTCCAGTTATACGATTTTCTCGCTTTCATTCTTGGTACGGTTTTATGTTTTCAATTTCCATTCATTAAAGAAAAACAATGAAAGAAATCTGAAAAGGATTGGCATGTACTGTACAGTAGCTTTACACCCGTCGCTCAAATTACTTTTTAAATGCCTGGTACAATAATTTTGGTTAGTAAAGTATAACAATATCGTACTCGGAAAATATCCTTTCTGCATAATAGATTTCCCACTAGAAATCAATAAATCTATTCACTGATTAAGCAGTGATTATACAGTGAACTCTCGCTACAACAAAGCCATTGGGACCAGGAAAATAGCTTTATTATTGCGAACATCAAAGTGACACACTGTACAATTAAACTTCCCAGTCAAAGGCCTACCCATGAAAATTTTTCTTTCAGTCCCTCTCCTTATTCTGTCAATTCAGAAAAATTTACCATTTTCACTATTATTTTTGCTAAAAAAAAACTTCGAAAAAATGTATTCCCGGCACCTCAGTTTTCAATTACCGCAATTCCCATTTGAAAAACTATGTCGGGTGAATATTAAAATTAAAGGCCCCTTGAAAATCACATTAAACAGCAATATTTTTTTTTCATACGATAGATACGTGAAAAAATGAACTGGACATTTTTGGAAGTGGGGAGAAATGATAAAATTCAAAGAAAAAGTCACGTTAAGATTTGTACCAACCATGACATGCACCTTCTTTTTTTTTGTCCCAATCCATTAAAAAAGGTGCTGAATGTACTTGCGTGAAGACCACCTTGACTAAAATGTTTCCCCCTCAAACATCTTCAAATGTAATTTTTTGAAGACCCTCACGCTATCATGTTAGGTGCCCAAGAAAGAGAGAACAAAATTCAACTAGATGCTTTGAAAAAGGAAGTAAGTAATTGGGCAAATGAACCATTGCTTCCAAGTTCAGCATCCTCCCAACTTATTTACAACTCAGTTCACAGAGCAGAAGATGTCACATTTTATCTTCCCATAATTCTTCATTTCCCCTTCAGTCTGTAAAAGCAAATTGTAGCGACGACGGTTTCTGAATTTTGCAAACAAATAATGTTGAATCCACAGTTTTCCTCCTCGTCAATACGAACCTTTCAAAGATAAATCGCAGGAACATGATCACAGCAGCACCGAGAATTGGGTAATAAAGGTGTTTGAAGTCTGCGAAGGGTTGCTCAGCAGATGGAATCAGCATTTTCCATGTTACACCGGGAGGTAGCCAGACCCATTCCGACCAGAATAAGCTCGATATTGAGCTGTTCATTATAAATACAAAAATTGCACAACTTCACCTACAAAAGAAAACAAAACAATACCCATTTGAAAGCGGCAACATAAAACTTTCAACTGCGACTCATTTAAAAGTTTTCACTCATACGAACGGTAAGAGATACGTAGCCGAGCGTTTCAACGACATCGAATGAACAACGTGAAGACATTATCCACTCGATGACCTAACAGCGCTTAAGATGATTCTCCAACGGTTTTAATGAGCTCACCAAAAGTCACGAATTCTTCACCATTTACACAATCTATTTGAATCATCGACAAAAAACAAAAGAAGAAGGGAAACCCAAGAGCAAGACGGGAGATATGCAGATGAATACCCGGCCAACAGCATCCATCATCAACGGGCACCATTCCGATCTCGTGAACTAAAAAAAAGGAAAGAAAAATAAGTACGAAATTATCTTTGAAGAAAAGACACATGGGTATCGTATTCACGCAAATGGAGACATTTAAAAATATTTTGACGCACACAAATCAGTTTTCAGGATCATTAAAATCTTGTGATCAATCGATTTTTAAAACATTAAAAAAATTGATAAGCATGAAATAGAGGTAATCCTGACAAATTTTTGCTCTCAACTTTTGGAATTTCAACATTTTTATAGACAAGAATTAGCAAAACTAGCTCCTTTTTGTCCTGATGTTTGAAAAATTCCAAAAATGTTCGTTTAATTACTTCACTTTAATATTTGCAACAATTAGATTTTTTTTACGCAAAACGTTGACATGCGAGTAACTTTTTTATCCTTAAAAAATGTCATAATGCGACATTTACTTCGTATGGGTCTTTTTTAATCCGGGGATTCACAGAATAGAAAACTGTTGATTCAAAGTAATGTGAAAATACGGTACGAGGAGGCATCTTTAAATTTTTCAGAATTATACACGTCAGCCAATATTGCTTCCAAAGCTGATAACAGTGATTGAAAATATGGAACAACATTCATTTACGGCGTTTCACAACAAATTTCATCACGTAAATCAAGAGGCTGAGATTCAAAAATCGGCACACTTCTGTACTCAAGAGTTTCTCGGAATAATTTTCAATTTCAAGTGAGTAAAACTTGATGTGCTCGTGGAATTCGAAAGCGTCTCACATTCGCGTAAATACGATCAGAGTTCATATTGAATTTACGAACCGAGATCTGGAACGAGTCCTGGACCGCGAACGTCTCCTAGAGTCTTTCCCGCCGCGACGGTCCCTATAATTTGCATTCAAATAGACGAAAACACGCTTTACATCAATTCCAAAGCTTTCGTTTCACACAGGAAAATAAATATCGGGAATAAATTTTTTAAACTGGAACGACCATTCCTCTTTTAAGTTACCACCCCCCAATACCTGGACCGGCGCTCGCTGCTGGACGAGCGAGACCTGCTACGACTTCGCTTGTTCTTCGCCGCTTCGGGTTTGTCGTTCGTTGTCGTTTTTTCTTCGGTGTCAGCCTTCCTGAAAAAAAAAATATCAAGATGACAAAACGAGGCATTTAAGAAGTAAAACAAAACGCTGCGTTGAAACCTGAAACGCTCAGCGTTACGTAATTAATGAAGCAGTTTGAGGCAAGTACGTACTCAATGGCATCACGTTTCCTGCCGTAAACATTATACAAACTCGATTCACATGGGAAAAAATCAGAAATCGACTCTCGAACATAACTTACACTTCTTTCTTTCCCAGCCCCCTCTTAATTATTCAAAAAAAAAGGAAAAAATCGCGAGCATCACTTTCACAATCATTTACGTCACAGGAAAAAATGACCGCAAATTCCTCGTTTGTGGTTAAAAAAAAATCAAACAACTCACTTGGTATCTTCCTCCGCATCGGATCCCCATAAATCATACTTGGACAAATCCCCATCTTCTTCTTCATCGTCATCTTCCTCCTCATTCTCAGAGGCCTCTTTCTGATCTTTACTTGGCTTTGTTTTAGAAGCGGACGGAGTGGACGAGTCCGATTCATTTCCGCGGAACTTTTTCTTTCTGCGACCAAACTGGAAAATTGAAGTTTTGTCAAATAAAGACTTCGTCAGAACATCTACGCGAGCGAAAATTCCGAACTAGAATTCAATTCATAATCAGGAATCCGATCTACTTCGACAAAAAATATTGTGTCGAATAATTCTCCCTTTAACGAACGACTTCAAGTATTTTCCCCCGCAAAATCTTTTAAACTAGAAGAAAATATATTCCTTCGGGAATCGTATAGTATTTTAGCAACTGATTCAAAATTCTAAAACTGCATGGCTTCGGCGTTTGCGAAGTCTCCAGAAAAAAAAAACACAGAAAACTGGAATGTACTTCATAATTCGTAAGAGAAGTTTAAATTTTCAGCATTAAAGATCTCTCTATAACGAAATTAAAAGGACCAGAAATAAATTCGTTGTAGAGAACCCCTATAACATGGGAAAAGAACCCTATGGGACCACAAAAAATTCGTTTCACTGTACAGAGAAAATCGTTATAGAGAGAGGGTCCACCAGTATGAAAAACTACTGAAGTATGTTGATTACGATTTTCAAAAGTATACATGACGAAAAAAAAGCTAGCATTTCCATATTTTAAAAAATGTTGGAGATAAGTAAACCTATTCCAACCATCTCAAAGTACTTAAAGTCAACATTTTGATGCATGTGGTAAAAGATATAGGTTGACTCTCTCTCTGCAACAAACTCAGTAGAAAGATTTTTTATGTATCAAAGGGTTCTCTCCACATATTACAGTGGTTCACAACAATTAATTGTTTCTGGTCCCTTGAATTTCGTTGTAGAGAGGAGTCCACCTGTATAATATTTTCTCAGAAATATCAGTATCAATTATGGATTCAATTACACTACAATCACATCGAAATTTCGTCTTTTACCTCATCATATTCTCCATCAGAGTCTTCGCGCTCTTTGTACTCGACATCTTCACGTTCATTGTAACCACCGCCCAAGCCGGTGCGTTCTTCTTCACCAGTTCTCGGGGCATTGCAAACGTTGCACGTTGATCGACGGGCCCAGTTCACATTCCCACACCTGAATTACCAGACACAGATATTTACTGCATTCAAATTGGGATGGCAGACTGGGGTGGGAATTGAGGATCACTCAGGCGTACTTGGGACATTGCCAGTCGTCGGCTGAAAACAATCCTCGACTCTTTTCCGCAGCTGCCTTTCCGATTTTTATGCCTCCTTTATGACCGCTCTGACGCGAGAAGGGCTTATCTGATGATTAAAAATAGGAAATAAATCCATCATCAAGTAAGTGTGGACCTCTGGAAACCCACAGAAAATTCCCGAAAGCACTTCGATCACCCACAAGAAGTCATAAAAGGTCACCGTTCTGTATAATGCCAAATACTATATTAAAAGAAGGAAGTTCTTCAAATGAAACGATAAGTTTTCACTATTGCACTCCGCCGTAATTTTAACACTGTTTTTTCTTTCTCGCCACTATTTTAGATCTTCAGTAGAACGAATATTCGTTCGCAATTTATCCGAGAAAATACGAAGAACATTTCCTCAAAATCTGGCTGGGGTTAGATGCAGCTTCAAATAAAAACTATAAAAAAAATCCCTGACATCATCCAGAGAACAGGAAACGTTCGAGGCAATGACAATCGTTTTTTTCAAGGAAAACTGCGTCATACGTGAGAAATTCATGCCCCGATACCCCTTGTCATGGAACTGTCAAGATGACGTAAAATTTTCGAACGCGGAATCTGCTGTGAAAAGTAGCTTGAAGATGCTGAGAACATTTTTTTTTCTTCTTCTTCAAACGTCAGCATGGTGTCAGAATTTTCTTACCAAGAAAAGAAAAAGGGGGGGGGGTGAACAATGACTAGATTTACTCAATTATCGCACTCAATCGAGTACTAAGCGCAAATTTTTTCAATCTAAAATCCTTAAGAAAAAAGGGGTTCACGTCATAAGTATGGATACAATTTTTTTATTGATAATAGTTCAGGTGCAGGGATATGATGGAAAATTTTCGACAGGAACTTTTTAAAATCATAGCTGAAAACTAATAAAATTCATGCCATGACTTCTGGTGCCCATTGCGTATTTTTGAAATATTTTAGTTTTTCTGTCCCTAAAAATGGGGTGCGTGCTTTACTCAAGGGCATCAGGTACTTGTGCAAATACGGAAATATTCTTTCTCATGAGCAATGGAACAGATCAAGGCCATCAACCAAGGCGCACTGCATCAATTTTTCAATTTGTCTACGACTCGAACATGCTTTTCCTTGATAATCAGACAAAATGCAGGCTCCGCTTAAGCAAAGATTCGGAATAAAATAGTACATTCCACGCAGTAGACAGTACTTCAAAATTTTAGGCACGGTTCTCATGCACGTGTTTTATTTTAAAAGGAAAAAATTCCGCAGACAAGAACGTGGTCGAATTGATGAAATAGTGTAGTTTTCAAGGACGAAAGCATACTCACCGATGCCACAACGATTGCACTGAGTCCGACGAGCAAAATTCAAATTCTGGCAACTGCGAAAAAGCCAAAAATTCAAGTCAAAGAAATCACCAATAACGCAAATATCGCTCACTCTTCATTCGGGCACACCCAGTCACCATCTATCATTTTGTCGTGTTTCGACATCCTCACACTGGGACCAATAACAGAACCTAAAACAGGAAAAGACTTCTTCAGAGTTTGCACGCAATCGATGGAAAAGAGGAAATGTACAATAATAGACGCATAAGCGGTTGTGCCAATGTATTATGGAAATCAATAACCACGTTGAACACATTACGGGAACGGCTCGCGACTAATGAAGGCGCACTTCCTTTAAAACATTCACTCGACCGGAGACGACCTTTTCTGGAACGAGGTCAAATACTCACGGCAAACAGACCAGGCAATCTAAACACGCGACAGTTTTCAAAACATGCAATTGAGGGACGGAGTCGTTCACGGCGTCTAATTTGCCTAAAGTGGGCGGAATTTCACGTCCGTCACGCCGTGGAGATCCCGCTTCAACGACTGCGGGTCAGCCCATTTGGAGCCGAGATGCCTCAATTCTTCGCTGGCTTCCAAGCTCTAAAAGAAAAAAATATATCTGTAATAGCCTCCGAATAAGGCATCTCAGATTTTATTTACACATGCCACATATTATCAACACCAAAGCAATGCGCAAGTCATTTAAAATTTGTGCACCCAATCCAATAATAAGGGTGTTTTTTTTTCATCAATGACGCGATGAATTCATTGAATTCTAGGCAACATATTTTAAAAATGAAATAGAAGGCTTAGACTTCAAAATTACATAACGGGATGTTTTCGAGAAATCCGAGCATAAGAGTTTCATCATATTCCTTTCCTTTGGAAACGAATGAATCGGAATGCGACCTGCATACTGATGCACAGTAGTCTAAATTCGCGTAAAAATACTTCGTGGCGGGGAGTTCGAAAAATTCGCACCCATTCGAATTATCGATACTTTATACTTAGCTTCATCAAAGCATTGAACATATTTTGACCACCTAGAATGAGTTAAAAGGGTGATTTGATGTTCAATATTTTACATGAAAAGAATTGACTAGAGCAGAAAGCGTAAAAAAATAAATAAATCGATTCAATAAATTTTCCTTACGCGGAGTTCCTTCAATTTATACAGGTAAAATGTCGTTATAACAAATCTACGAGGTTTAAAATACTAATTTCTTTCAACTAAAAATTTCGGGATATCGGGAACCTTCCTGAAGCGATTCCAACTTTAAGGAATTCCAGTTTTGAACAGCATCGGGCATAGTCAATTTCCTGAAGAAGTTATGTTATTTTGCAGGAAACTCGGGAATTCCCAAAACATTGAGTTTCTCACACTGATCAACGATTCTCACTTATTTTCAACTTCAATTCCAGGACAACTGAAGGAAAGAAACGCTTGATCATTCTGCGGGCCGCAGACAGGAAGATTCCTGATTTAGACTCAAACTTATGCGAATTGCGAACAGATGTGCGAAGGTAAGCACCCCCAATTTTCTAGCTTCTAAAATCGTAAATAAAAGATGCTTATACAGTACAATATTTCCGTATTGGATAGAGTGAATGCAGCAATAACCCTACCTTCATCTCCTCTTGGCGCCGGTAGGCATGTAACATCAGTTGCTTTTTCTCATCATCACTCAGTCCGCTTTCCATCCCCGGGGGACCAAATCCGGGTCTCTGAAGCTTCACCACTGCCTTCGACCGTTCAATTTTGCCCACATAATCAGAGAGTTTCTTGGCTTGACCACGTTGGAGCTGCTTCCCGGCAAACCAAAGCTCTGCCGTGTCGGGTTCAAGGATGTCTTGCTCATCGCTAGAACCCCGAAGATCTTGGCGATTTTCGAGCTCTTCTCTAATGGGATCATATTCTGGGAGTCCCGCAGGGTAAACCACTGTCAAGGCACCAGAAATGATTTCAAGGGCTATCTCCGTCTTTCGCAGCGTCAGACACACGTTGTGCTCAACTTGTTCCTACAAAATATTTCACAATCAACGCTATGAAGTGAGGTTCCCCACGACGAGAAGTGATAATCAGAATCAACCTTTAAGCAGTTTATAAAATCATTTCGAAGAAAGATGCCCGGAAGAGACAGGTGGACTCTCTTTTTACGTTGAAATTCAGGGGATCAAAAGCAAATTCGTTGTAGAAAAAATTTTGTTGCCTTTACGATGGATAAGAACCCTATGGGATAAAAAAAATCGTTGAACATACAAAAATCGTTGCAGACAAGATCTTTCTAGAGAGAGTCCACCTATATTGCTAAGCCATTTGAAAGTTCACACTCCACTTTACAATATTTTACAAAATTTCTCCGAATCCGTCGGCATAGTAAAATTCAGTACACGCGCAAAACGGAAAAGAATTCAACAAAAAATTAACCCTCAGCCAAAAACGACAATTTTTTCCTGTTTAGAAACCGATCTAAACCAAAACGTGTTTCCTAACCACAAATCTCGAGCCAAGAATAGGAGCAAAACGTAAATCGTCAAGAAGAAAAAATTGCAACAATCGCTACGTTGATCGATGCTATCTCGGTTCGACAAATCTTAGATTATTCAAATCGAGTGAAATGTTTCCGAACATCCGGATCGAAACAAGGACTGCATAGAAAAATATTACCTACAGGAGAAAGCATGTTCAAAGCTTCTGTTTTCGTTTTGAGGATCATCTCAGCATCCGAATCCACAGGTGCTCTCCCATTCCGCTTCAGCAAAGGATCCTTCCGTTGCATTGTTCCTTTCGGAGGATCACAAGCATTGTCACAGAGCTTCAGCTCCTCAAGTTGTTCTTCCAATAAGCCAACCATGTTCGGCGGTAAACTAGGACCATGACGACATAACTCGTCCACCTCTAGGAAACCGGATTTAAAAATAAATTCAACGCTTCAATGAATTAACGCATTTAAGAATCTGACTCACCAACTGAAATCCGCTTCACTTTCAGGACGTTATTGTAGATTTTAGCAATTTCAGGTATGGTTTCATCCACAGACGCAACGACGGTTGTTTCGAACAAGAAAACACTGTTCGGACCACGCTTCACATGTAACACCACCATTTCTTCGAGAAAAACTTCGCGTCTGAAAGATTCTTTGTAGATATAATCGCTTGAAAAACATGGTTTTCTTCTTCAAAAAGCCAGCAAAAAACGCAAAATGTACTCAAAACTGATACCGCACTGTGATCGGATCATTGAAACTATACACAAATGCGGGAATGGTATCACTTGAAACTTTTCCACCAAAAACAACGCAAGACGGAGCGTTCAATTCTGAAAAACCAGCGGGTTTCTCCCCGGAATTATCACAGCTTTCAAACACAGAAACCGTCTTCGCATTGGAAATATCTTCCTTAATGACCGTATCCATCGGAAAAACAAGAGCATCTTCTGTTTCTGAAATTCTTGCTCCATTTTGAACGCTGTGAATGGACTCCGCTCGTTTTTCAAACTTTCCATGTTCCGCGGACACGTCTGGAAGTTTATTAATCCAAATGACGATTGGGTCATCGAAATGGTACAGAACTCCCTCGAATGAAAAAATTTCAGGAGCGCTCTCAGCAGCCGGACATGGAATTGGAGCAATCAAAGCTGGCTTTTCTTTCGCTTCTTCCGATGATGTAGTCCTTCTCTCAACACTCAATGGAAATGAGGGTTTCAAGAAGTCTTCAGAATATTTAGTAGCACATACTGCGATATCCTTGATCACAGATTCCAAGTCGAGAGTTTGATTAACAAGTGGTTGCTTCCTGCTATGGCTTTTAAACGGAGTTGAGATTTTATGCCTGAAGCTCTCAAGAAGCTTCGTTCTTTTATTTTTTCGCTCCTCAACGGGCCTCGATGCAAGCAATTGCTGCGAATCGCGTATGATTTCCCTGATGGAAGTATCCGTACTCTTTCCACTGAGTTTGTGACACATTGCAGCAAAATCCAGTTCATATTGTGGTCGACATCTGCGAGACAAGATATACGATGAGCGCCGTATCTCGATTTTTCGAAGAATCAATGGAAGTGCATCAAGTTCACTCGGAATACGCTTTCCATGATGATAAATGCGTCATGAGCTCTTGTCAAACAGCTGGATTTTATTGCATTGACTTTGATGTATTTCTTGAATCTAATTACATGAATGAAGTCAAAATCATTTGTGTACTCACGCAGGTAAAGCATCCTGAACACTTGAAGAATTCATAAGGTCTAGCATTTCCGAGGCAGTAGTTCGGTTCAACGATCTCGCCGCACCACTTCGCACTCTTCCAAGCTCTAAAAGAAAAAAATATATCTGTAATAGCCTCCGAATAAGGCATCTCAGATTTTATTTACACATGCCACATATTATCAACACCAAAGCAATGCGCAAGTCATTTAAAATTTGTGCACTCAATCCAGGAATAAGGGTTTTTTTTTTTAAATCAATGACGCGACGAATTCACTGAAATCTAGGCAACATATTTTAAAAATGAAATAGAAGGCTTAGACTTCAAAATTACATTACGGGACGTTTTCGAGAAATCCGAGCATGAGTTTCATCATATTCTTTTCCTTTGAAAACGACTGAATCGGAATGCGACCTGCATACTGATGTACAGTAATCTACATTCGCGTAAAAATACTTCGTCGCGGGGAGTTCAAAAAATTCGCACCCGATACTGTACTGTATACTTAGCTTCATCAAAGCATTGAACATAATTCGACCACCTAGAATGAGTTAAAAGGGTGATTTGATGTTAAATATTTTACATGAAAAGAATTGACTAGAGCAGAAAGCGTAAAAAAATAAATAAATCAATTCAATAAATTTTCCTTACGCGGAGTTTCTTCAATTTATACAGGTAAAATTTCGTTAATAACGAATCTACGAGGTTTGAAATATTAATTTCTTTTAAGTAAAAAGTTCGGGATATCGAGAACCTTCCTGATGCGATTCCAACTTTAAGGAATTCCAGTTTTGAACAGCATCGGCCATCGTCAATTTCCTGAAGAAGTTTGTTATTTTGCAGGAAACTCGGGAATTCCCAAAACATTGAGTTTCTCACACTGATCAACGGTTCTCACTTATATTCAACTTCAATTCCAGGACAACTGAAGAAAAGAAACGCTTGATCATTTTGTGGGCCGCAGACAGGAATATTCCTGATATAGACTCAAACTTATGCGAATTGCGAAAAAATGTTCGAAGGTAAGCGACCCCCAGTTTTCGAGCTTCTAAAATCGGGAAAAAAGGTGCTTATACAATATTTGCGTGAATACGGAACTTTCTTTTCTGAGGCACTAAAAAGTTGAGGTAATTTCAGAATCGATGGTACGTTACATTTGGCTTTTGTTGTGACTTAGCAGAACATTTGCAGCTCGGAAAAGAGTAAATGCAGAAATAACCCTACCTTCATCTCCTCTTGGCGCCGGTAGGCATGTAACATCAGTTGCTTTTTCTCATCATCACTCATTCCGCTTTCCATCCCCGGGGGACCAAATCCGGGTCTCTGAAGCTTCACCACCGCCTTCGACCGTTCAATTTTGCCCACATAATCAGAGAGTTTCTTGGCTTGACCACGTTGGAGCTGCTTCCCGGCAAACCAAAGCTCTGCCGTGTCGGGTTCAAGGATGTCTTGCTCATCGCTAGAACCCCGAAGATCTTGGCGATTTTCGAGCTCTTCTCTAATGGGATCATATTCTGGGAGTCCCGCAGGGTAAACCACTGTCAAGGCGCCAGAAATGATTTCAAGGGCTATCTCCGTCTTTCGCAGCGTCAGACACACGTTGTGCTCAACTTGTTCCTACAAAATATTTCACAATCAACACTATGAAGTGATGTTTCATGAAGAGAAGTGATAATCACAATAAACCTAAGCAGTTTATAAAATCATTTTGAAGAAAGATGCCTGTAAGAGACAGGTGGACTCTCTTTTTACGTTGAAATTCAGGGGATCAAAAGCATATTCGTTGTAGAGAAAATTTCGTTGTATAGAACCCCTTTAAGATGGATAATAACCCTATGGGGTAAAAAAAATCGTTGTACATAGAAAAATCGTTACAGACAAGATCTTTCTAGAGAGTCCACCTATATTGCTAAGCCATTTGAGGGTTCACTTTCCGCTTTGCAATATTTTACAAAATTTCTCCGAATCCATGGACAGTAAAATTTAGTAAACACGCAAAACGGAAAAGAATTCAACGAAAAATTAACCCTCAGCCAAAAACGACAATTTTTTCCTGCTTAGAAACCGATCTAAACCAAAACGCGTTTCCTAACCACAAATCTCGAGCCAAGAATAGGAGCAAATCGTAAATCGTCAAGAAAAAAAAATTGCAACAATCGCTACGTTGATCGATGCTATCTCGATTCGACAAATCTTAGATTATTCAAATCGAGTGAAATGTTTCCGAACATCCGGATCGAAACAAGGACTGCATAGAAAAATATTACCTACAGGAGAAAGCATGTTCAAAGCTTCTGTTTTTGTTTTGAGGATCATCTCAGCATCCGAATCCACAGGTGCTCTCCCATTCCGCTTCAGCAAAGGATCCTTCCGTTGCATTGTTCCTTTCGGAGGATCACAAGCATTGTCACAGAGCTTCAGCTCCTCAAGTTGTTCTTCCAATAAGCCAACCATGTTCGGCGGTAAACTAGGACCATGACGACATAACTCGTCCACCTCTAGGAAACCGGATTTAAAAATAAATTCAACGCTTCAATAAATTAACGCATTTTCAAGAATCTGACTCACCAACTGAAATCCTCTTCACTTTCAGGACGTTATTGTAGATTTTAGAAATTTCAGGTATCGTTTCATCCACAGACGCATCGACGGTTGTTTCGAACAAGAAAACACTGTTCGGGCCACGCTTCACATGTAACACCACCATTTCTTCGAGAAAAACTTCGTGTCTGAAAGATTCTTTGTAGATTTAATCGCTTGAAAAACATGGTTTTCTTCTTCAAAAAGCCAGCAAAAAACGCAAAATTTATTCAAAACTGATACCGCACTGTGATCGGATCATTAAAACTATACACAAATGCGGGAATGGTATCACTTGAAACTTTTTCACCAAGAACAACGCAAGACGGAGCGTTCAATTCTGAAAAACCAGCGGGTTTCTCCCCGGAATAATCACAGCTTTCAAACACAGAAACCATCTTCGCATTGGAAATATCTTCCTTAATGACCTCATCCATCGGAAAAACAAGAGCATCTTCTGTTTTTGAAATTCTTGCTCCATTTTGAACGCTGTGAATGGACTTCGCTCGTTTTACAAAGTTTCCACGTTCCGCGGACACGTCTGGAAGTTTATTAATCCAAATGACGATTGGGTCATTAAAATGGTACAGAACTCCCTCGAATGAAACAATTTCAGGAGCGCTCTTAGCAGCAGGACATGGAATTGGAGCAATCACAGCTGGCTTTTCTTTCGCTTCTTCCGAAGATGTTGTCCTTCTCTCAACACTCAATGGAACTGAGGGTTTGAAGAAGTCTTCAGAATATTTAGCAGCACATACTGAGATATCCTTGATCACAGATTCCAAGTCGAGAGTTTGATTAACAAGTGGTTGCTTCCTGCTACGGCTTTTAAGCGGAGTTGAGGTTTTAAGCCTGAAGCTCTCAAGAAGCTTCGTTCTTTTATTTGTTCGCTCCTCAACGGGCCTCGATGCAAGCAATTGCTGAGAATCGCGTATGATTTCCCTGATGGAAGTATCAGTACTCTTTCCACTGAGTTTGTGACACATTGCAGCAAAATCCAGTTCATATTGTGGTCGACATCTGCGAGACATGATATACGATGAGTGCCGTATCTCGATTTTTCGAAGAATCAATGGAAGTGCATCAAGTTCACTGGGAATATGCTTTCCATGATGATAAATGCGTCATGAGCTCTTGTCAAACAGCTGGATTTTACTGCATTGACTTTGGTGTATTTCTTGAATCTAATTAATACTTACTTCAGTTTTAGTAAACACATGAGTGCGTCCATTTCGTAGGACTTGTGAACTTCTTAAGTATTCCAGATCGTAAAGGCTCCGTCATCAAGCCAAGTTGCTAGAGCGGCGTGGTGAAGCGTGACCGCATTTCTTTCGAAGGTAATTTCGCATTTTTGGCCTCCTTAAAATTGAACACGTTCAGCGGGGTAACCAAGCTTTTTAATTTGAATCAGTGAATTAATAACACTAGAGCAAGGTTTCATTGCACAGAACATGATACAATTTGGAACTCAGAACTAGATAGGACACTGCCAATCCGAGCAATTTTCTTCATCCGATCACCAGGTAACTCTATTCATGTAGCCGATGTTCGTCTCCTTAGCGATGAAAGTTGGATCATCCGCATCGTCCGAGGGTATACCTAATTCCTCATTTGTCCAATCTGACGGTAGTCCATAGCCCATAACGAGGATTTTTACTTCTGCTGTAAATCGTGTCGTGGTATTGCTATAAGGAACATTATAAAATGTCGACGTATTTGTACACTCATGCTTACCTTTATTTATAAATGTCTTATCCACAAGACCATTATTTCTTTTACGGATTGTGTCGGACAGATGGGATCATTCTACGTGCGAGTAGAGTACAAGCTATCGTCAAAAATATTATAAATCGAGCCCTGGTTTCGTTGAATTGATTTCAGCAAATGAATGCGACATGTTCAAGTATTTTCTAAAGTTTCATTCGAACAACTCGGAGCTATCCTAGTTGGGGGGACCCAGACTACTAGCTCCATCTACAATAAACAGTTCGTACTGTTTCTTTCGCGACATCTATACATTCTTCTGGAAAGTGCCTTCCTCCTACTCTCGAATTATTCTGACTGCCATCAGGTATCGGGTATTGCTCCTAAAAATGAAGACGACATTTAGCACAGCACCATAACGATATTCCTTGTAATATTTTACAGCTGCATAAACATGTGAGTACGAATGGAAATAAATATTTCGTCTTATCCACAAGACCATTATTTCTTTTACGGATTTTGTCGGACAGATGGGATCATTCTACGTGCGAGTACAAGCTATCGTCAAAAATATTATAAAACGAGCCCTGATTTCGTTGAATTGATTTCAGCAAATGTATGGGACATGTTCAAGTATTTTCTAAAGGTTCATTCGAACAAATCAAAGGCACGAGAGATCTGAACACAGTACTGTACAAGGTACTCACAAGAAGATGCCGCCAATCGTGCCACAAGTTCCAGAAGACCCACCACCACATCAATCCGGAAATACCTTCAGCTGCCATTAGCCATTTCGTATCTGCTGGTGGTGGAGGTTCCCGATACTTCCATCTGAAAATAATACAGTAACTTTTTTAGCGAGATGGGCAAGCCTGAAAGAATGTCGAAGAATTACGGATCAACTTCCTCGTGGTGTGCATGTCCGAAGCGCTTGCTGCTCTTCAAAGGCGAGCTCGTTTTAACAGTTGGTGAGAATCGAAGATTTCTCAACGCAGCTCGAAAGATAGACATGGTAGATCGGAGAAATACACCTCCCCAGAGGTCTCACGTCTCCGCCGGATCAATACACTCGATGGTAAAAAATTTTCTGTGCGTACGTTCAAGAAAACCGTTGAATTTGACTCCAAATTTCAACGAAGAATGATTTTTAACATTTTCGTCGACTAAGAGAACGCAACACAGCCTGACACAGTTTCCGGCATCTTCGTCTGATTACTCATTAAAGCTCCATCCCATGGCACTTTTCCTGAAAAGTAATCACAGTGAAACTGAACTCCAGGAATCGTTCGATACAGATGCAGCTTTGGATTGTGGCGTAAGTCGAAACTGTGGGGAAATTGAACACCCATTGAATTCGTGACTATGCAGAATAGATGTCGTACATCAGTAAACAATTATTGCCTTCACCCCTGTGATGTTCGCGGCATTCACATCCCACCTTTGCCATTGCACATTTTGAATTGATTCACAATTTTAAAATTGGCCAAAAAAAAAAACATATGGAACATTTGGTTGGGACAGTCCTAACCTTGGATAATTTTTTAAAATGAATACCTGCACTCACTGCAACAAATATTGTTGAAATGAATTCAGGCTTACAACAAAGTCTTTCTGGAGTTACCTTCAACTCTGCCCAATAACACCTAGACATTATACACATATACAGCAGTACAGTAAAATCATGTACTGACATTAATGTACAGTAGGATATTGATGAAAGCTTTAAGGTTGTATTAGAGTGATATTCACAATATTGATGCCTCTTTGCATGAGAAGGTGGACTAACTCTCTCTCAATAAAATGCAAGGGTTCAGAAAAAAATGTAGAAAATTTTGTTGTAGAAAACCACTGCAATATGGAAAGAGAACCCCATGGGTTTGGAAAAATTTGTTATTCAGAAAGTATTGTTGTAGAAAGTCCACCTGTATGTTATTCTTTATGACAATCACCATGTCAATTCATTTCATTTACAGCAGAACCTAGATTATTCAGACTGATGACCTGGTACTCTTGCCAGGAAAGCATCAGATAATGAAATGCTACTTGAAAATTGCCACAATAAAAAAACTATACATATCTCATCATTACAAAAACTCCCACTAAGTTTGAAGAATATTTACCAGATAATCAGAGTTCAGCCTTGGAAGGGCTTTATTTTGCTCCCAAAAAGAAAATGGTAAAAAATACTGCATATCTCAACTTTGACTTTATTCATGAGTTCATTTTTTTATTTCAAAGCTTCTTTGGTGCAAATTTACACATACAAAACTCCTGCTTCAATCATTAGATTACCTGCTCAGTTTAGCAGGACACAATTGCGAGTTTAAAACATTGTATTTGAATAATTGAAATAATCTTGATATTATCCCATCATAATCTTGACTTCTTAAATTTATGAAATCATCAATTACAGGTGAACATTTCATTCAACAATCTTGTAGTTACCACAATTTTTTTTCTGTATAACAATCCTGTTGTCCCATCAGGATCTCACCCCACATTATAGGAGTTCTCTACAAAGAAATTCTCTCTACAGGAAATTTTTTCTGGCCTCTTGATTTTTGTTGTAGATAGAATACACCTGTGTTTACAACCAAATAAGTGTAGAAATTTTCCTTTATTCTCTCATAAACCTAAACTTGAATTTAAACTCTAATTTTTGCATTTTTGGTGGGGAAAGTTTGTTATAAAATAAAATCTTTGTCAAGTGAGCCATTCATTCAAATTTTGAAATACAGTGAGACCCCCACATGCGGACGCCTCAACATGGGGATGATTTGACATGGGGACATTTATTTTTCAACAAAAAAATTGTAAAAAAGGCCCAACATGAGGACACTGACTTAACCTGGGGACATTGCAGGATAAAATTCCGAAATAAATGTTAGGAAAATCAATTTTTATAAGGCTTAATTGAAAGATACAGATGTTTCCAACTTATAATCTATGCAAGAAAAATGCTTTGGTACTTTTCCCATCATTTTCCCATCCATTCAGCTAATTTTAAAAATGCCCTATAGCACAGAGGGACTTCCTTCTAACTCTCTTTGTGACATGGATGTT
>CAJPEX010004954.1:0-18749 GCA_905338405.1 Notodromas monacha | reverse complement strand
GACCACTGACCACAACTGTTTCAAAAAGAAAGTACATTTGTATTAAAACTAATAAATTTTTCAAGTAAAGGTAGTACTTCACAATTCAACCTCCCACAATTCAGCAGTGCAATTTGCAGGGAGCTTAGTGTCTTGCAATTTGACCTGCTTCAGTCACTTTTCTTGTGTTTTTATGCTGATCTTACTTAATTTTATACACAGTGTCTCACAATTCAACAGTTTTGTAATTTGACCTGCCTATATTGTCCAATAACAGATTACAGTTGAATTGTGGGGTATCAGATGCATCATGTATCCTTGAGTATAAGGCATGCACCCAGATTTTCCAGCCATAATTTTGATAAAATCATTACCCTGATACAACGTGTGAGACATTGACGCGCCATTTCTACAGTGACTGATGAACTATATTATGTATTCCAAAAACGAGAGACCCCTGAATTTGGATTTGAATTTCCAATTTCGCAGAGCCTATAATGATAAGCACCCAGATTTTCGAAATTGTCGGAAGTTGTGAAGGTTATTCAATTCCTTAAATTTTTGAAATATGAATTTTTCGACAGTCGAAAATTCACTGCATAGAAATATTCAAAAATCTGTCATTGAATCTTTTTACGTTCGCAATTACTGATGCTTCCGAATATTTGAAATTAAACAAAAGTCTGTATGGTAATTCGAAGAGGAATAACAATTATTCATACGTTATTATTTTTCTTTTTTCTCTTTGATATTGCCCATCAAATTCACAAGGACGCAATTGATTCATTTTTCAAACTTCTGTAATCTTCTTACAAGAACCAACCGCACAAAATGTTCTCAGTCCTCATTTTGGCTGTCAATTCTTCAAAATTTTCAAAAATTAGCCTCTTAACGAACCTTCGAGTATAACTACATTCTTTAAGTCAGACAAAATATCTCTCTCTATATATAGAAAACAAGGATTAATGTGAAAAAACATGCGAATAAATTTCAATTGAACATCAATCACGCGTTCAGAATCACGTGTCATAATTATCGCTGATCGATTATCCAAAAAAAACGCGGTATTCACTCCAAATTGGCTCTTGTATAATAAAAAGAAATATATACAAAACAATACTTGCATTTTTCTGCGAAGGTTTCATGGTATTTTTCAACTTTGTATCGTCACAGGCGTTCGGCACTTTCCAACGGCGCTTGTCTTGATATTCAAAATGAGCTTCAAGTGTGGAACTGCTGAAGGCCGTGAAGAATCAAGTTTGACTGGGGTATCAGTAAAAGTGTGAGCTATTTATACAACGACGCAATTGAGGAACAGGAAGAAATTCCGTTCCGAGAATGTGAGGTCGAACGTCGTCGAGTGTCGACGGATAACATAATTCATAGCCAAACTGTCGTTGTCGTAAAAAAAAACGTACAAGGCTCCTTCCGACTGATTTTCCCAAGAAATAAATTCGTGAAGAAAAGAACACCCATTCTCCTTTGACAAACAGCAAAAAAATCCTGACAAGCATCTAACAAAAAAAAAAGACATTTTTTTTCTGCGTAATTCCAAATATTCGTTTCGTTTCCGTCGCTTAAAACAAACAAAAATACTGAGTTACTGAATTTATAAATTACTCTGAAACCTCAGAATGCGGACATAATTGGTGCTTGAATTGTGTCCCCATGTTGAAACATCCACATGTCAGAACTTCTTATCCAACTCCCATAGACTTCAATGGTAATAATTTAATTGGTTCTCCAGTTTATCAAAAATTAGGGATAAATCCCCAAATATCAAATAAAATGTGTTTCTCATCCAAAGACACTGAAAAAAACGCTTCAGAATAGAGAAAATCACAAAGATTATGATCTTCTGACATCAACACGACTCAAAAAAAAGAAACAAAAAGTATAATTATTGCTATCCTGTATATACACAGATGATCAAGAATGCTGAAAATAAGCAAAAAATTAACTTGTTTTTTGATGATAAAGCTAAATGAATGTATAACGAAATTAATTTTTAATCTCTGTGAATATAAATAGCAAAATTTGTTCAAGAGATATTCGACTTTAATTTTCCACTTTTCTATGGGAATGCTAGAAAAGTGTCCGTATGTTGAGGAACTGTCTGGATGTCATGGCCCGATTTTTTAAAAGTTTCAAATGTCCCCATCAAGTTGAATCGTCCGCATTTTGGGGTCTCACTTAACTTCATTCATTTGCTGCCGCGGCATGATTCAATCAAAACATTTGTAAAACGGAATCTTTATCGCAATTCAAACTTTCTTTGAACACAACAAGCATTTTCACCACAAAAAAATAATTTCAAAGTCCTTGGAAACGGNATAATTAGGCAATTTGATGCTACGAGATGGTTTAAAAGAAGGTAAAACTTCGAGCAATTTGCGGCAAAATAAGCCGAAAAACATTTTATGAATGCAGAATTTTCTGGAATTTTTACATCAGAAAACGTGTTTTTCGGACGACAACTCGTCAACAGGTTGTGATTATGCAATAGGAATAAAACTTGAGAAACGATGGTGAAAATTCACGAATCGAACATCAACTTCAGCTTGACGATCCATCAATTGTTTCTGCATAAATGCCTTATTGTACTTCAGTCGCAAAAATCTGACGAAATTTCTGTCAATAAAAATCAAAAGTGCACTTATATATACGAGGTATTTGCGATTATACTCAAACAAAGTATTTTAATTTTGGCATCATTGAACCTCGACAAAAATCCGCCATCATCAATTTTAATGGATTTCAGAAAATTAAAATCCTAAAATTAAAAAAAATTATTCAAACACAAACAAATAATCTCGAACTATCGAACCGTATTCTGATTATTTCCAACAACAAAAAACGCACCTGTGATCACAACACCTGGATTGTCCCATCAAACCAGGCCTTTCTTGAGCAGCAATTCCATCAGCATTCAAGACAAAATTTCCGGTTTCCTCATTTCTTTCTCTTGCCCGAGGCGTACTTGAAACAATCCCAGCAAGTACTCCAATAAGTACCAGCAATGACAAACAGCATGACCAATTCTAACAAAATATCACGCATAAAAAATCATGCATCACTCTCACAACCCATTATTCTTCAATTATCTATAAACACTCACCATCACTTCAAATAATCAAAGTGCGTTTCTGAAAGCAGGTCAAGTCTATATAACCAGTTTCGTCTTCAAAAATCAACTGGAAAAGATCAATTGTCTTTGCTGGTTCTTATATATACCCTTAATCTTCTACGCCCCTCCCAAAAATTATAAGCTCAGAAGGTTCTGGAAAACGATTCTGGTACACAAAAGAAGAAGAAGAGAAGAAAATACGCATTCACGCAGGACACGGTGAAGTGTTTTCGAGAAAAATAACCTGAGAAAAAAGTGGAAGGACCTTCGATATTCCTTCTGACGTCGTTGGAGGCGTCATGTTTTATTCTAATTTATTTTGGGCGCGTCTCATTGACATTCCCATAGTGATTTGTATGAAAGAGTTATGGAAAACAGTTGAATTTTGCATCAACGGTTTATCAAAAATGGGTCATAAGTCTAAGAATTGAGTGTTTTTTTATAAATCAAAGGGGTTAAAGAGAGACCGATGAAACGACAACAGTTTTTGGAAGGACTGAAAATGGAGATTTTTTATAAATCACTAATGAAACGTCATTTGATGCATTTTAATGATGAAACTTTTTTTGCATCTTAATTATAGATTGTGACTAAAACCTCCAATAGATTGTGTATCAAAGACATCATGAGCAAGTTGAAAAACATCAAAATAAAGCCATTGGATGAAGGTATATTTGATTTGATAAATATTACAGTGAGAGTGTCACATGCAGACACCTTGACATGCTGTGGACAATTTGACTTAGGGATATTCATTTTTAAATAAAAAGGCATAAAAAAGGCCTGACACATGGGCACTGAATCAACATGAGGGCATTGCATGATAAAATGGCCAATAAATTTCAGGAAAATTGACTTTTATTAGGCTTAATTGCAAGAAAAAAATATTGCCAACCATAAGAACTATGCAAGAAATATTATTTTTTATTTTACCAGAATTGTTCCATCCATTGAGCTAATTTTAAAAAATTACCTACAGCCAGAGGGACTTCCTTATCTCTTTGTGACTTGAATGTTATTTTTACAGATGCCAGAATTTCAATGAAGTGGACAAAGGTACAATATTCAATGCTCCAAATGATCTTATCAAGTTGAAAATATATTCACTGAATCAAATTCAAGTGGCAAACAATTTTCTCTCATGGAATTTTGAAGAATATTTCTTCCATGAAACACCAATTAAAAATGTATAATGTAAGTCTATGGGAAAACAAGCCTCAACTTATATAGGGACACTCTTGACAATGCACCAATTATCTCCGCATCTGAGGCTCTCACTGTATGGTTCAATTTTATGGTTCAAACAATGCTAGAGTAAATTTCCAATCACTGATGATCAGCAAGTGAATTTAGAATTTTTTTTATCAAAATGGTGTCAAAATTCATAAATTGAGGATTTTTCAGAAATTCAAGGGATTGAATGTAAGAGACCAATAAAATGAAAACCAATTTTAGAAGGAATAGAAAATAGAGATTTTTGAAAAATCAGATATGAAGCTTCATTTGATCCTTGAATGATAAAAATTGTGTTTGCATGTTGTAGATTCCAACTAAACCCTGCAATCAATCGTGCATGACAGTAAAGTGCTGGTCATCATTAGCTGAAAAACATCAAAATAAATCCTTTGGAAGATGCTGTATGATCAATTCCCCGAATTTTATTCGCAATCCTTTTTCCAAACGCTTGAAAAAAGAAAAATCCGATCCCGAATCTATACGGATGAATTCAGAAATACCTGGAAAAGTTGTATTTATGTATCCCATCCTTTTTCTATAGCACAAATCTTCCAAATACAGTATAAAACATGAATAAAACCTTATCTGCGCATTATTAATTTGAACTTGACCCAAAATCATGATTTAAATTATTTAAAATGAGCTGTTCAAACGCGTTGTGTTTGTTTTTGAAGGTTATCTCCAAATATTCAAGTAGATGGCTTCAAAAAAAATACGTTCTCTTTTCAATATATTCCAACCCGATTTTTTTAAAGATGACAGAGTATAGTGTTAAACTGAATTTTGGTTGGCATCCTACTATTCTGAACTGTACAAACATTTTTGTTGAACACAGCGCCATCTATACTGAATTAATTTGTTCATCATTGTCAGCGTTTTTTTTTTCAGATCAGCGATAATCTGTCTCTCTTGGACACATGAGCATCTCCTTTCTAGTGTTTTACTCACACGTTCGTAACATCACCAAGAAAACAAAAATCAGACAAACGTTTGATTATTCTTTTTGTCGTAATGAGCTAAAAACCACGCTGTCATCCATTCATTGCTGTCTTGAACGTGGCTTGACTGTGTAACAGCATCATTATTGAGTGTTGGTGATAGCATAACTTCAGAAGATGGTAAAATCCGCTTGTAGTGGTTAGTGACAGTGAACTCACAGTGGAATCTTGAGGCATGAAGTTTTTGAGTTGGACTCAAGCATTGGTAGCAAGTGCTTTTGCATTTCACTCTGCTGCACCATTCTGGAAAATTAGTATACAGAATATACAGTTGAGTCCAAATATTCAGAAGATAAATCAAGAGATTTATCTCGTCAGCTCAGTATTATTTTAAATGCTGATCGGTTATGCTTTATTCTATTATTCGGATTTTTATCCCAGCTGACACGTTAAATTTCAAACCCCATATCCTATTTTGAAATAATTGCCCATCCATCGCCATGACGATTTGGTTCTGAAATGAGCTGCATATTGCAATAGGATTGATCTAATCCTCGATGGCATACAAAAGTTCACTCAAAACTGCTCGTTGATCTAGAACTGCATAAAAGTTCGTTTCTTCAAAATGATTCAAGCTTTTTCGTATGAGTTAGCATCGGACATTAATCGTTGTTTCTTTGTTGCGAACTATAGCAACAACAAAAAACTCACCTGTAAAAAATCTAGCATAGTCAAAGCGATGTGCTGTAATCTGTCGCCATTATTTTACACTCCGCGAACATCAGATAACAGAGAGAAATCATATTAGTCAAAAGTTTGTCGATAACCACGATAAATCTGCTTGATTATGGCACGACTTCCATATGTGCTCGGGTAAATTTTTCAATAAAACAATTAGACTGTATACATTGACTAAGTAGAAGTTGATTAATAATCTTCCAAGAAATTCCCGTCGTATTTTACATAAGAAAATCAACAGAGGTTTTGTAGTCAATTTTTTATTCCCACATGTCTGATTTTTTGAACTAACGGTACGTTATTCCCGATTATCCCGAAGGATGTTTTCATAGGAGCGACACCTTCTTGAGATAGAATAACTTGAGCGACAAATATAACGCGCCGCTTTGTTTGCTGGAGCGCTCTTTCGCTGCTTCAGGATTGCAGAAAAAAGTTTTCGACTCACCAAAATTTTGCCGGCATTCCGGTGGACAAAAAGCCTCCAACTGATCCCTGAAGTCACTCGGACAAGAATCGAACAGGTAAGGTTACTCAACTATTTTAAGTACGTTTCACCGGTTAAAGAGTAAAAACCGCTTCCCGAGTCGACGGGCGTGCAGGTAGTTTACTTGTAGTGGGTTTTATAGGTGGTTCTTTAAGCGATGCATCAATTGCGAAACCCTCGAGTCCGTCACACGAATATTCCAGGCTGTCTCGATTCTTCTGATAAATTCCATTTGGCTCAGCGAAAAAACACCTCGAAGCACGTCTCCGAATCGTGTCCATATTTTGACAAACGATAAATTTGTCTGATCAGCGAAAAACTCTGCCAAAATTTGCTTATCCGATGCTGATACAGATCCACGGCGATTCTTGAGCTTGGCTTGAATTTCGGGTACCTCCGAGAGTCGCCAGGAATTTTCTTCCGTGATAATGTACCGATGTCCATGTTTTGGATCGAATGGCTCATAAAATTCCGAACATACTGACACAGAGGCATCATCTTCATAAACATAAACTCGTAGTGGTTCGATAGAAATAACTGCCACAAAAACCCCTATTTGGAAGAGTCTTCCGTGAAAAAGCAACGGGTTTTGGAGGAATTCTTGCACGACCCCGGTTGAATTCTGAAAATGAAAATGTTAAATTCTAATAATTATCAAAAACATTACTGGAACCTGATTTAGTGTAGGCATTGAAATAATATGCACGTAATTAAATCTCCAAATCAGCAATGAAAGGTGATTGTTCTGAATTTCTGATGGACAATGTGCCGAAATGAGGAGCATGAAATTTAAAAATGAAAAATACACCAGTAATATTTCTTCAAGTTCATCTTTACTCGAACTCCAGGCTCAGACAGGGTTGAAAAAAAATTTAAGAAGCCGATGATATTTCTTGAAAATGCATTCGATTGTTGCATATTTCTATTTTACTTGGTAAGAATCTTTGATCCACAGATCAGTTTTTGTTTTATTTTTGATTACCCATCCCGGAGATTCCAATTTGGTTGAACGAAGTGAAATTTGCGTGTAATGAGTTGAATCTTTGCCAAATCTTCGAAAAATGTGTAAATACATCGTTCGAAACGATAAACGAAGGATAGCTATGCATGTAAGAGATTTTATCCAAATATCACATGAAAATATGCATTGAAATTTTCAGAGATTATGTTGAACAGCAGTCAAGTGTTGCCAAATGACGGTGGTTATGCGATTACAAAAATGCTTTAAATTGATGAAACTCCGTTGGACCTATTTGAAAAAGTCTCAATAACCTCATGAACCAACCCTCGTATATTTAGGCTGACTTTTGTTGCAAAGATCAGCAACAAACAATTATTGATTACTTGTTTTATTCGTCATAAGCAATTTTCCTCTATATTTTGCATCCCCGAACTCGAAACATTTTTTTCGCCAGGCTGGTGATTTATTAATTTTTTGGCAGGAGAACATGACAAGGCAAACTGCAATGTTCCACCTAATCGATTGTTACACGTTTTGCTGCCTGATGGCAGAAAGAATGCGTTAAATGCACCAATAATAAGATTCGTATCTGAAACCTTGTTGTTACACATATATGAGGGTCTTGACAAAAGTTTGTGCAATCATGCAAAAGATGTCATACAATTGAGCTGAAAAAAATTATTCTTTAGGGAAAACATTTTCTTTGGCCCCAAAAAGAACAGTCCTGTTTGACAATTTGTTCCAATGTTTTTCAAAATTCCCTTTAATATATGACACTGTAGCTATTTTGACAAATGCATGGCACTTTAGTAAAAAAGTCATCCCATTTTCAAAAGTGTCTAAGTGGTGTAACTCCTGCAGCATAAATACATTAGTTTGTGCATCACTAAAGCACCTTCTCTTCTTATGTCCAGCATTTCATACTGATAGAAACAAGCTTAAGAAAGATTTACAAGTATTGGAATTCAATGAAGAGACCCTTTCAGAAATCTTAAAGGATCAAGAAAAACTGTTGGCCTTAAATGATTTCTCATCAAAGATTCTCTCTCATTTTTTCATTCAACTGAACCTCATATAGTGAAACAAGCTGAAAACCGGGTGCTTTAAATTAATTTTTACATATATTTTGTTTCCAATGTCAGGGAATGAATGGGTGTATGCATACATGTCAGATGTCCATCAGTTGTTTTTCATGGATTATATTTTCTTTAATTTTTATTTCCAATTTGTGCTCTGTTTCCTGCTCTGAAGTGATTAAACGTCATTGAGTGGATTTGGGTTGAGTGGGAAGGGGTTTTGGTTGTGGAAATCTTGATTGATCCTTGTGAATGCTGAAAAGTGGCAAATAAAGTGTTCTGTTCATTCATTCAAAATTCACACCAGCAGAATTTTGCCCTCCACTGAAAAGATGAGGCACCCTTCCTGCAGATTTTTGTTGTTGTAGCCCAGCTTATTCCTCTCAGAATTCTTAAAATCAACTTGGCATTCTCGCTAGAAGGGTTGCCTCCAGATCTTCCAAGGCAATTCCGCAATTTTTCATTTCAAGAATTCTGAGGGGAATGCTGCGCTACAAAAAAAATAAAAATCTGTAGGAAGGGCGCCTCATTTTTTGTGTGGAGAGAAAAACTCTGCTGGGGTGAATTCTGAAGAACATTGAAACAAAGATTCTTGGTAATTTGTTCATTCAACTAAACCTCATACAGAAGCAAGCTGAAGATCTTGGGCTTTAAATTAATTTTTACATACATTTTGTTACCAATGTCAGGGAATGAATTGGTGTATGCATACATGTCAGATGTCCAGGTATATTTTCATGTTGTATTGTATTTTCTTTTATTTTTTGTCAATTTGTGCTTTCCTGCTCTGAAGTGATTAAAATGTCATTGAGTGAATTTGGGTTGGGTGGGAAGGGGGTTTGGTTGTGCAAATCTTGATTGAACCTTGTGAATGCTGAAAAGCGGCAAATAAAGTGTTCTGTTCATTCATTCATTCATAAATGTTGAGTATAGTATGAAACGTTTCCTCTTTGCAAAGTTAGTCAAATGCGCAGATAGGGGGATATTTTTTGGTGTGAGATCCAATTTCATTCTACATTTCTTCATTTGTCCTAAAAATCAAAGCAAGTTCATTCAATTTTCAATGATTGTCATCCAGAAAGCAGCACATACTGCAGGTGGCCTCTATATATGCACTGAAATTCAAGGGACCACATAAGAAAATCGGTTGTAAAGAAAATCTTGTTGTAGAGAATCTCCATAACATGGGAAAACACCTGGGCCCAAAAAATTTTGGTTTACAGATAAAATCTTTGTATTAAACGTGACAGAAAGAGTCCTCCTGTAATTCAAAAATCTTATTCGGGCCGGCGTGGACTTGATAAAATAGCAAATGATTATTTCAATCCCTTCAACAAAAAAATCATTGTTAAAGTCAATCCATTTTCGAGCACACAGGGATTCTAGACGAGTTCAAAACTTCCAAAAACTTGAAAAAATCTGCGCAGCTTAAAAAAAACGGATGCTTCGCGATGAAGCACAATTTTTTTTTTTTTGCAAGCTACGAAGATTGGGACTAGTTTCCAAAATCTTCCTCCAGAAGACATAAGCTGCTTATATCCGTTTCATAAACGACTTTGCTATCCCATATCATCCAAACCTGTCTGGAAGAAACGCTGAGAAGTTGACGGGGAAATTCCGGTCGATGAAATCCCAAGCAGTTTTAGATTCACTGCCGTAGTCGAAGTACAACTTGATGATATCATCTTCGACTTCTCCCTGTTGTACACCGGAAGTCAAAACAAGTCCAACAGCCACTGAAACTGCTATGTACGTCTTGGGATTTGCTCCGATGCTTCTTCCGAGTTGACGCAATACCTTGCTCAAGTAGAACGACGGATGTTGCATATCGCTTTTCGCGTTTTCAATAAAATCGTCGAACGTGAACAAAAATTTGCACTTCTCGGCCAACTCATGGAATGAAAAAATTCCCGCGAAGAAGAAATAAACTTATTCGAAAGCTCTGTACAACATTTTCATTCTGGTTATTAGTTTACACACGCGGATATAAACTTTCTCCTGCTCCTGAAACAGTGAGCATTCTCACATGATTGAAAATCTTCAAAAAGTGTATCACTTTTATGGGAACTCGGATTATTCCGACGAAACACAGTTAACCCGTTTCCCGATTGTATAATCAAATTTCATGCACAATTGAACACTCAGAAAAATTGGAAAAAAATTGTATCAATGACCTGATCGAATCGATAATATTGCAATCTTGAACAACAATTATTCGCTTATGCATCGGATATTAAGCTGAAATAATGTAAGGTATGCAGATTAGTTTGCTTCTTGAAAATACAGCAGTAGATTCTCGTTACAACGAATCTTCAAATCACGAATGATTGCACAGACAACGAATTCGTTTTAAATGTTCCTGTCCGATCGGCAATATGTTTTTAAAAATTATTTTAAAACAAAGCTTTAATGAAGTATTTTCCAGGTCCCATACAGGAGCTTCGTTTCAACAAAATTTCATTGCATGTCAAAGTATTAGCAACATAAATCGGATAATCATAAACATAATCGTTTAATCGGAGCACACGTCATCTACCTTCTGCAAATAGAAAAGAAAAAATGTATGCGACCGTCGCAGATCTGAATTCGAGCAAAATTTAAGTCCGTGTTATTATTATTTTTTTCACTGTCACTGAAATCGAAAGCAATTCCGTCGACCGAGGAAAAAGAAGAAAATCCACGTCAGTGAATCTCGCAACTGACCGAAAAAGATCTTATTTGCTGGGGCGAGTAGACAAACTGTGTTTCGTCGCATGAAGGACACCCGAGGAGAGGAAGAATGGAAATTCTTTTACATGGATAGAGATGGAGGAAAATCGTTGGTCGGGGGCCATTTTTTTTCTGCAAACTCATAGTTCTTTCTTTCCGTGGTCTTGCTCTGAATCTGAATCACCACGGACACAACGATTTCCATGTTTTCCGCCTGGACAAATGCAGCGAGGGACACTACCACAAGTTCAGATCTTTTACAGGTTCTGCTGATAATTAAAAAAAAAAACTTATGTAAGCAGTAATGCATTGACCAGGCGAGACTTCAAAATTGTGGATCAGGTAAGATTGTGGAAACATTTTTAACTGAGAAAAACCAAAGCCTTTAGATTGGGAAAAGTAACTTTTTTCTTTTATACGCTGGAAATTTTGGCTAAAAAAATCCTCAGTATTGGGTGACGTTTCTCTGGATTCTTGGATTAGAATTGAACGTTTTAAAATGTAATAAAATTTACTCCTGGCAAATTTATTCGTAAATGCAACGAGGGACAGTTCCGCAAGTTTATGTCTTACTGCTGCTGACAGTAGAATCAAGCAATACGTATGCCATCATCAGCGCATCGATCAATAAGACAAGCAGATGACATATTTTGAAATTATCTTTGGATAAAATTGAATAGATTTAGGAGGTTTCAAAACCCTCTACATTTCGTCTTAATCTAAATTCGACGAATCTGAAAGATTTTCTTGACGATTGGAAAGAACCACGAGTATTCGCAAAAAGGTTATTTTATTGCTCTCGTCCGAATTTCCTTGGGTGATATCACAATTGACGATTGCAGTGCAATCAAGCAGGACTCGTTGTCATCGAGATGAAGATGTTGGATATTATTAATTTAATCGGAAAAACATATACGATCATATTCTAACTTTTTGTATGGAAAAGGGAGAAAAGAAACAGAAGAGAGGTTTGTGATTGCCCCATGAAAAAATGGTTGCAAGGCCATCGTGACCGTCATATTATATTGAATTTCTTATGAAAGTTCATCAGATTACTTGAACTGCTCGGAGTTTACTAGCATTGCATCGCTAAGTGAGAAAGGAATTTTAGCATCTTCTTCTGCAGGTTTGAAATTTGTAACATCTTCAAAATGATTCTATACGCAATAATTTCGTTGAATGATTTGGTAGCATGATGGACATATGCTGTGCTTTTATTTCTCCAATACGAATTTGGGTGAAAGTACGCATATTTTTCTCATTCAATCTCTTATGTCAATCTGATTGAATCCATCTTCATCAGGATATTCATATCCAAAAACTCTCTTGGTGACATTTTTTCTGGATTCCTGTTGCTGGATCAACATTGAATGTTTGTAAATGCAATAATATTATTTACTCCTTCGAAATTGCCCCTGCTAGGCCCTGACTTAGTTCTGCTCAACTCAGGCCGCATTTTGGTGATCTAATGTGAAATGAAACTATCAAAATTTGGTTCTGGGATGAAAACACATCTGTTTTGTTGCGATGTCAGTATGTTGGGCATCGACCTGCTGAGTGAGCCCTAAAAATTTGAAAATAAAGCCAGAAGGTGGAAGATTTAACTTTATACGGGAAAAAAGACAGAAAGGATAACTGATGTGACCTGGGTGATATGAGCTATAGGAAAACATTGTTCCATGTTTACTTCACCGCCATAAAAAAAGTTTAGGCGGATTTCCGCAAATTTGTTGAAAATTCATTCCAGTTCATGTGTGCAACTCTTGGTGACAGACGCGGACGGAAAAGAACACGGTGAAAAACGGTTGATTCAATATCATGTTCCATCTGAATTTTTTTTTGGAATTTAATGGAATGATGACCCTTGGTCAACCAAATAGTATACGGTTATTCATTAAATACCTCGGTAGCATAAGTAGACGTTCTCAACTCGGTGTTGTAAGACTTGTAAAAACCGATACGGGGGCAAGATGAACAATTTTCCGCTGTGTCATGGATGTATCCTAAAAATATTTCAAGAAATCATGAAAATGCGAAAAGAATTCCAAAGCATCTGAAACGGGAAACAATAAACAGTTATACGTATCTGAGACTCAGATCTCTCATTTAAATGTGAATTTATTTTGAAAATGTCTGAAGGTACTTCAAACCCAAGAAAAGGCTTTTGACAGCTCCTCAAGCTGCTGATGTTCGAAATTTTTGCTTTGAATGTTAAATCATCGGTTATTTTCCATTGTGCTGTTATTTTTTCCAGTACTTTTCATGCATGTATGTTTTTCAATATTGCGTTGTATAAGTGCTGTTGTATTCAATCACCTATGCTTTCATGGAAAACTTTTCCATGTTCGTTTTGCAAATTTGAAACTTAGGACTTGAAGTATGGTGGAAAAATAAAAAATAATAATAATACTAATAAATTAAAATAAAAAAATGTTCTTTCTATTTTATGACTTCTGAATTTTGAAGAAACAATCAGAAATAAACGACGCACAGGCTTAGTGTTTTTTCCAGCGGAGGAAGAAACAAATTCAGTGTATGTGTTTTTTCAGTAGCTGGGATAAACCCATGGAGTAATGGAGCTTCCGCGCGCATCGCTAGCTGAAAAATACTCATTCTGTAAATTATATTTTTCAGGTTACACTCAAATTGGTTATTTTCAGTCTAGCTTTGTTTTGAAAATAAAAATCAGAAAAACAATCTCAAATCCTGCAGTAATAAGGCGAATGTCCACAGAATCAGTCTGGCATGTCGATGTTGTGGTCATGAATGTAAATGACAGATGTACACGTGGAAACATTTCGTTCCCGGTCATAAGGATTATCCACATAGACTGGCTTAACAAAACGCAATATCCTAAACGAATCCAGTACTGAATTTATCTGCAATAAACATCTCTTACCAGCACATATTCGTAGATCATGAAGAAGAAATTCCTTCTTGAAGGAATTTGTTGTCAGTCTATTGGAATGTACCCAAAGTTTGGGAAGATTCCCAGCCAGAACTTTTGTTGCTTCCCTTACTGGTAAATCTGGTAAATACTTGGTTGAAACTAAGTATTAAACATATCAATGCCTCTTGTACTGTGCCCCGAGACGCCAGAAGAATGTTCCCCCTTTCAGTCTCCTTCATTAGCATTTCCAATGAGCCTTGCAACCCAGCAACGTTGTTGCCGACCGCCGGAGGCCGGACCCCCGCATAATCATGTCCTATTTCCTGCTGCAACCACATTCCGTGTGGAGTTGATAAAAGCTGTGTTTTTGGTCATCGCAAGTTCAGTGTTTTTAGAAACCTCGTCCTGAAGTACGAGTACGTTTGCTAGCGAATGAATATCTCTAGAAAGAGACAACGGACTCTGAGATTATTTCTGAAAGAAGGAGAATTGAACTTTTTATCAAAAGTTCAACCCAGACATAAAGGAGAGTAAAAAGTAAAGATAACAGTTGCCGGTTGGAAAAGAAGGTAAGACATAAAAGGCGATAGGACATACTATCAAATTTTTATATTTTCTTGAAAACCAGACAACATAAAGTGGCGCAACCGGTACTTCTTTTTGCGCCGGGTGAAGTTGGTGCAGGTAGTGCACAAGAATAATCTCCCTAAAAAATCCAGAGATCCTGAAGTGCGAAAAGAAAAAGAAAAGAAAGAAAGTGAATTCAAAAGATTAAGAACTGAAATTCCGCTACGCAAAAGCGAAGAGAGTGGGAAACTCTGAAATTCCGCTACGCAAAAGCGAAGAGAGTCAGGAACTCTACACATTCCGCTACGCAAAAGCGAAGAGAGTTGAAAGAAAAACTCTAAAGGAGCAACTAAAGAGAGTTGACTCCGGGTAACTGCCTATCGAGGAGTTAACCCTGGTGACTGCCTAAAAAAGGAGTCAACCAAAACGTCTTCCAAGGAAAAGGAGACGTGGGAATCAAAAGGATTTCAGGTATTTTTACAAAAAACTTACAAAAAATAGAAAAATATAAAACATCCATCTTATACGAAACGAGTAAGAGAAACGTTGAGTGTGAAGTGTGCAATTGTGAATACTGGTGAAAAAATTAATTAAATATTTTTGTACATTAATTCCAATTTATGTCAGAACCGTTGCCTAACTCTAAACCTTCCACTTCAATAGAGAAAGCTAAACAGTTTAATAAAGAAATTACTGAAAGAACTTTTGCTCTAGTATACGGTGAATCCCCAGAAGCAAAAATCTTCAAAGCATTTGTGCAAAATCATAAATTACAAGTTGTATTACCTCTAAAGAGAACCAAAGACTTTGAAACTTCAGAGGAGACGCAGAAACGTCACGAGGACGATCCTCTGAATTTAAAAAGTGACTAACCACTAACCCCAAAGCATAAAAAACTCAGGACAATCAGATATTATACTTTGCGTATAATATCTGAGCGACCTTCTTCTTAACACATTATTTCAGATTCAATCTAGTTAATTTAAAAAACTTATAATGGCTACTGGAAAAATTCCTGAAAATGGACAATTCGAAGAAACGAACTTAGATGACACTATAATTACCCCATCTACTAGTACCCAACTAAATAATGCTAAGGTACCCATTACAGGATCCTCCATGTCTAGAATTGTGTCCGACTCTCTTGATCATAATCGAATGCCTCCCAAATTCCTCCAGCTTGCCCCAATAGATCAGATTAATTTCCTCCAAAGATCTATTATTGAGAGAAAAAATAAGATCGCTAAATTACAAAAAGAACTAGAGAAATCGGGACCTCCAAGAACGGAGATGATTAACACTCAGATACTACAATTAGAATCTACTATCAGCGATTTGGAAAAGCTTGAAAAAGATACGGCCATTAGTTTAAAGAAAATAACGGATGCTCAGAAAGAATTAAATGACCAGAACAATGCCCTTCTGGCACGATTTATTGAAGACCAAGCTATAGAACGTACAATAAATATCGCCAAAGCTTCTGAATTAAAGAAAGCAGTGATGTCTAATACCTTGCTAGGAACTCTAGACACTCCGACACCTGAAGAAATGGTAGTCTGGAATCAATCCCAAGGTCAAAGCGTGCTTCCTCCAAACACTCAGACGGCAAATGCATTTATTAATAATTTACCCATATTTACTGGAGAATGCAATAGTATTGCCTGGAGCACCTGGTATTCCAGATTTTTAGCCCTGCTACAAGCCAATCCTATGAACGATCAACAAATAAGACATTTGATCTTATCAAAAGTGGCAGCAAAGGCTTACAATCTAATTGATGTGGAAACTGGACTAAAATTCCAACCATACCAAGTTATAATCAGGCACCTACAAAAATATTTCGAACCGAAAAATTTGGCAGACGGAATTACCACGCTAGACCAAATTAAGCAAGGGGTGAATGAGAAAGTTCAAGACTTTTCTCTGAAATTGAATTTGGCATCCAGTAGATTAAATGCTGATCATATCCCCAAAGTTAAAGTCTTAAGACAAGACGGTATAAAAACTTTCGTTGCTAATCCTACGTATGAGCAAGAGATTATTAATGCTCAGTGTAGGAATAACTTCTTGTCAGAGATTAAACTTAATAAATTCATTACGGGATTGCAACCGCACATCCAAGAAAGGATGAATGAAATTCCTGACAATTATGAAGCTGCAGTAGAATCAGCCATTAAAATTGAAAGAATGTTGATTGCCACTGGCCGTTTGACTTACTCCTGCGAAACGTATCAGTTAAATATTAAGAGAGGAAATAATCGTACTATGAATAACTTCAATAAGCCTACAAATACGGTACGATTAAATAATGAACCTTGCTACGGATGCGGTTTAAATGGGCATTACATTGCAGAATGTCCCCATAAAAAACCTTGGACCAATCCGTCAACCAATTATCCAACCCAATACAACGCTCAGCATTACACCAATTATTCCCAGAGACCCCCTGTGAGACGGTCCGGAAGACCTATGATGCGAAGAGGAACTACTCATTCGCCTAGAGTTGCAAATAATACAACCATGAACCCAAGACGATCGTTTAATACTAGAACCCAACGTCCTCCTATCCCGACTCAAAGATCTACTATGCATGCAAGAGGAAATAATAGAGAAAGAATTATTAGGGGAAGACCAGGACCAAGTCGTCGTCCCCAAGGAAATAGAAGGGTTTATAATAACAATATGTTAGAAGAATATCAAACATATAATGAAAACTATGATGAAAACGAAGAAGTATATAACCAAAATGAGGAGCCCTTAATACAATTTGAAGATGATGTAGAAGAATTGTCAGAAGAGTTTGGTTACTTAGAAACAAACGAGGAGAATTCTGAAACATATGACCCATATTATGAGAATTCCCAAATTATAGAGGATCCACGTTACTCTGAAAATGATTACTATAACGAATATGAGTGTAACAATGTGAATCTTTCGGGAAACGATTATTAACTGGAAACGCTTCTCTTTTGCGTCTCCCAGTTGTGACGATATCAATAAAGAAAGAGGATCCTCCATTGCGTTTTTTAATTGATACTGGATCTGAAATATCGATCCTGGACTCACAATACAATTCTGACCCTGTGTACCCCAGTAATGTTATCATCAATACTCTTAAAGGCAACAGCATCCCTGTAATGGGATCCACTGAGAAACTTCTGTATAACAATGATCAATTCGTAAGTAATATCTCTTTCTTTTTAATCAACCAGCCCTGTACCCCCAATTTTGTAGGAATATTGGGAACCAATTGGTTAAGAGATAATGCTGCTAAAATATGCTACAAGAAAAAGGAACTAGTTATCAATCAGCAAAGGATCCCTTTTGAACTGAAAGACTCATCGACAAACAACGTTAGATACGTGCAAAATAAGGATCCAGAATTTAAATTGTACCCTGTATTTCGACAAAAGATTGAACCTTATGCCCAACAAATTATCCAATTAAAGTTATCTAAGGAAAACTCTAGACAATTAAAAGGAAAAGATATCCTTATTAACCCGCTAATAAATTCTAATGGTAATTTAATAATTGGACGTTCCTTATCAACTGTTTCCCCCTTAGGAAAAATATTCGCCGTGTGTATTAACCTTAATAAAGAAGAAGCAATTATAGAACCTAGTTTCACTATAGCTCACGCAGAGTTAATGGATGATGAAGCCTTGGTAGCCCTTGCCTTTACTAAAAATATTAACGATAAAATCGTACATATCCATGGAGAAGAAGGTGAGTCCGAGAAGACTGTGGCATCCATGATTAAATCCAGTTTAGATAATTCTCGCTGTCCGAATCATTTAAAGGCAGAAGTTAAAAAATTACTGACCAAATATGCGCAAGTTCTTGCTCGAAAAACCCATAGATTAGGTTTATGTAATATCTATAAGCCTACCATTCCATTGGATACCGATGAACCAGTCTACACCAAACAATACCCCACGCCTTATAAAATGCGCCAGGTTATAGATCAATTTGTAGATGATTTAATTAAACAGGGTATTATCACCCCCTCCACTTCTCCTTATAATTCTCCCACTTTAATGGTTA
>CAJPEX010004953.1:0-10212 GCA_905338405.1 Notodromas monacha | reverse complement strand
CCCGGGAAAAAAAAAAAAAAAAAAACGTAGATCGGCTAAAATGACACGAAAATGCCACACGAATCACGTCAAGTTTAAATGCCCGTCATGATCAGAATTTATGTTGCGAAATTGATTCCCAAAGGAGAAGCAAAAGAAAATCTTCGAAGTACTGTACGCGGGTTCTAACAAAAGTTGTCGAAATAGAAATGAAAATGGAGTACAATCGAGCTGGAAAAAAAATTATTCTTCAGGGAAAACATATTCTTTGGCACACACAAAATTTTTCAAACCGAGCTGATTTTTTGTGTGCCAAAGAACATGTTTTCCCTAAAGAATGATTTCTTTTTCAGCTCAATTGTACGCCATTTTCATTTCTATTCTGATAACTTTTGTTACAACCCTCGTACAGTAGAATATTTTTCATACGCTGTTTAATTTCATGCAGCCTCTTAAATCAATAATACGCCTTCAAAAATTCCGTATACAGCGGTGTCAATAAATGTTCATAGTTCCACGCACATCTGTCACATTCGACTCACTGCAAATAAATAACTGAAATTAAATTTTTCCAGAACGTAGCAGCAAAATACGAGCAATCAAAAATGCGCATTTAAAAATAATCTTCCATACCTTGTCAATACCTTTTCGAAATTCCACACATTTGTGTGACATTTGATGAACGGCGAATAAATAAATGAATTTCCATTTTCGAAAACATCGCAGCCGGGGGATTTTAAAGAATCACTTTTTACAATAATATTCTACACGACCATATATTTTTATTCTGTTCAATTTCCATCGTCGCCGTTGTCACTATTGCTTCAGCATATAGTCAAAAAATATCTCGATTAAATACTCTGAAAAATTTGCAGTAGTGCCTTTTTATAGGAAGGATTGCACAATTTTTAAAATTGAAAGTTTATCTAACAAATGAATCACTTCGGGTGATATTCAAAATTCGAAATCACCCGAATCAATATCCTTGACATGCATCCTTTCATTTTAAAGGGCTTTAAGAAGCTGTTGATGCTTTGTCACCCCGTGAGACGGGATCTGGGTCATGTCAAAAGGACTTAACTTGACACATAAGCCTGCAAAAGCTCATGCAAATTTCAGCATTAATTTTGGCATCTGCCTCATTAAAATCTGCATATACAGATCACGTAATATACGTCCGATTTCTGGATATTTATCCCCAAAAAAATGCCTTCGAGGTTTCCGTTCCAAGCTATTTTCATTTTATTTATTGGCAAAGTCTTTTCGATCAGTTTGTTTTACTGACTTTCGATTGGGACTCATCACGTCCAACCAGCACATATAGGGCCTAACGACGTGTTGCACTGCTATACCCATCTCAGCTCCTTTGCTCTGCTGCAAATTCCCTTAACCGTCTAAGCACACGGAACTTGGCAAGCAGCTCATCCAGCTGCGTGTGTGCCAATCACTTGATCTTCGAAAGCCTTGATTCCATGGCAAGTTCCTGGAAAATGACTCTCATCCTCGTCACGCCGCGCAGATTTCCTACAAGCCCTCTGGAGTCCCTGTCGTTCCAGCCCCATGGCCACCAGATGCCTTCTTTCCCCCAGAAATGCAGAAGAAGTTCAAACGCCATGAAATGCTCGCATGAGAAGTCCAGCAATTCTCAGCCAGGCACCCCACAGACTGTATTCAGCAGATATTTAGCAATTTCATTGACAATCGAGGTGTGCCAATTCTCCCCGATTAATTTAGATATTTAGGTTTATGTAGTCAATACTGGCGGTGAACCGTATTCGCTCGAGTAACACCAGCGCCTTTTTTTTTTTTAATCTGCATATGAAATAGTTTCAGCGTCAGTTACGATTTTCACAAAATTTGAACCTTGTGTGTGTGTGTAATGCTTGAAAAACAGCATCAAATTTCCAGAAAATATGATGAAAAAACCATAATCATAATTTTTGTAAGATAAAAAATTCCTTTCTTTTTGATTTGGTTTTTTTCAGAGGATTCCACCGTTTATTCTAGTCTAAAAATTTTGCGTCAAAGCGTCGTTGCTTATGAATATTTCCCCACACTGAACATCAAAATTTGAGTGCCTTGTTTACCTTTGAATAAGTTGTTCTACGACTGGTGGTCCGTGGACCAGCAATGGTCCGCAGAAATTTTCGTGACCATAAAAAATTTATCAAAAGTGTCAATGAAATCTCTTTTTTTTATATGAAATTTCAGAAAGACAATGGCAATTGAAATTATCCGATGAAAAAGAAAAGTGGGCTTTTCTCCTGTTAGCATTTCAGATAAATTTCACCTGCTGACATGAAATATTTTAATAGTTCATTCTGAGAAATTATTCGTCAAGCCAGCGTTTCTAATTTTCTGAAGACATTCCACCATAGATGCTTCATTATTGGTTCTTAACTTGAATTTTGCAAAAAGAACTGAAGACTTCTTAAATACCTGCCATAAAGTCTTTCACACAAAATGTGTTAGAGTCTGCAAACATTTTATGAAACTTTGCTGGTCCACAGAAATTTATTTGCTAGTCCAAAAATATTTCATGGAAATTTCCCTGGTCTATGGACCCAAAAAGATTGGGTAACACTGGCATAGACCATAGATTTATTCATTTAGCATTTATTCAAGCCCATCAACCAAGATACAAATGTGAAGCACCTTATCCTCGTGGCTGCACACATGTAGCCGCACCAAGGAATGCAGTGCGATGCTGGCCTAAAATGAGCCCTCGGGGGGGAAAGGCGGATATATAGTGGGAGGTTCCGTTTCCTTTCTCCAGTGGAACCCGAGAAACAATTTGCATGCATGCAGCTGCAGAATAAAAGCATAACCTGCCTGAAAGATGTGCTAGGGTAGTTTCGACTGGCTCTCCTGTAAGATAAAAAATTCCTTTCTTTTTGATTTGGTTTTTTTCAGAGGATTCCACCGTTTATTCTAGTCTAAAAATTTTGCGTCAAAGCGTCGTTGCTTATGAATATTTCCCCACACTGAACATCAAAAATTTGAGTGCCTTGTTTACCTTTGAATAAGTTGTTCTACGACTGGTGTCCGTGGACCAGCAATGGTCCGCAGAAATTTTCGTGACCATAAAAAATTTATCAAAAGTGTCAATGAAATCTCTTATTGTTATATGAAATTTCAGAAAGACAATGGCAATTGAAATTATCCGATGAAAAATAAAAGTGGGCTTTTCTCCTGATAGCACTTCAGATAAATTTCACCTGCTGACATAAAATATTTCAATAGTTCATTCTGAGAAATTATTCGTCAAGCCAGCGTTTCTAATTTTCTGAAGACATTCCACCATAGATGCTTCATTATTGGTTCTTGACTTGAATTTTGCAAAAAGAAGTACGACATTCTTAAATGCCTTCCATAAAGTCTTTCACACAACACGAGTCTGCAAACATTTTATGAAACCTTGCTGGTCCACAGAAATTTATTTGCTAGTCCAGAAATATTTCATGGAAATTTACTGGTCCATGGGCCCAAAAAGGTTGGGTACCAATGGCATAGATCATGGAGTTATTCATTTAGCATTTATTCAAGCCCATCAACCAAGATAAAAATGTGAAGCATCTTATCCTCGTGGCTGCACACATGTAGCCGCACCAAGGAATGCAGTGCGATGCTGGCCTAAAATGAGCCCTCGGGGGGAAAAGCGGGTTATATATCACCCTCCAAGGCAAAGGAAAGAGGTCACCTTGGGCTCTTTGTTAAACGTACGTACGTCGACGTCTTATTTTCGTATTGGACGGACTTTCTACACGATCCCATCAAAGCTGACCGAGAGGTCAAGTTTTACTCGCTCCACTGCATGCGTAAGGCGCTATTATATTCCCATATACACGCCCAAGTTTTACTCCTTCGGCTTTCTTCTGAGTCTATTTTCCTCTTCGTGTTTTATTTTATTTTTTATTTTTCTTCTTTCGTTCTCTCCGCCTTTGGTATAGCTGCATTGAAATTGATGAAATATGCCCATACAATTTGGCTCGGTTGGAAAAATTGGAGCGCCTTTGAGTTATTTTCAGCGTATAACTGTAGAATTTAGATGAAGAAAAAGCGTTTTCTTCAAAAAGTTGAAATGTCGTCGAAGCACAGCAGACAGTTCATGACGCGGATATTGACTGAAAATCGCTCATTGGATCCTTTTTTTGGCGAAGCTCTCAGATTTCTGTACAATACTTCATTCACAAACAGGGTTTTTTTATTTTATTTTTAAGCAGGCTTGAATCGGTCGAGTTTTTGCTTCAGAATGATCAGGAAGATGGAGCAACAGTTTACGTGAAAAGTACGTTCAGCAGTTTCCTGTGTAGTTATTCTTTTACAGTATAATGGTATTTGCTGTCCTGAAATTCGGGAAACTCATATGATAGATTTTCCAAAAAGTTCATTCGGTTTTGCTTTGAATAACCAAGTTGTGTTCATGATCCTATTTGCTGAAAATAGGTTTAATTTAATTTTTTTTATTCGATATGGAACATTTCGCAGTTAGGATCTAAAGGCTCTAAGGTTCACCTATTTATTAAGAAGCGGTAGGGATTACAGTAGTCGTAACAAACGAAGGTTCACAAAAATGGGCGAATAAAACTTCAAAGAAGGATGTTCACAACGTACTTATAAATATAAATTTTTTTATTACGACATTTCGTTTAAAATTGTACTAAACACTTAATCAACCGGCTTTTGGGTTTTCGAATACTGACGACAAGAATCCATTTTTTTTTCATGAACTCCTTGGACCTTGAAATTAAATCGAATTTTAATGACCCTTCAATTCACTCTCCGGAGGATGGATTTTTGATTGGAATTAATTTCGTCCATTAACCGAGGCACCAACATGAAACAAATATTAGTCTGTGCATATGACATAGAACTTCAAATAAATTGCTAGGTAATAGTGAGTGCATTGCTTTGCCAACGAAATTAGCCTCCTTTAGGACTAAATGAATCAGAAACCTATACGAGTGAAAACTAGATTATTCCTGCGGATTTCCGTACAGGAGATTCAATTAACGGCCTCCTTTTTTCCCCCTCGTTTTCCAGAGGAAAAATCAATTATGTATCCTTGTACATGCCATCCTATGGGATCTGATAACAAGGCACGAACATGCACTCCCACGAAAAAAGACGGGGATAATCACAGAAAATCTCTCCGGGGGATAAATGACGACATTTGCGATACTTGAGAATCGTTTAGCTTGGGTTGATCCATTCTGGTTACTGAATAAAAAGCACGTTTATTTCTGAATCAAGCGACATGACAGCGAGAAACACATTTTGATACAGCCTATTCAAGCGTACATTTCGATCTTCGGAAGAAGTGTCAGTTTATTTGATTATCAAAGTCCTTAAAATAAATACTTAGGCTTATCAAAATCTCGCAGACTTAAACAATACGTACTAAAATAAAGGTAATATATCCTTAAACCATTTAAAAGACTTGCTTTGGGGTGTCGTAACGAATTTATGTGATGTACAGCCATCTTTCGAAAATTATGAGACCATACGAATTTTTGAAACTATGGACTTTTACACATGCCTAATCTCTGATAAAGAGCTACATAAATTTATATACTGTATTTTCCAACAAACGTCATTGCTTCTCATATGTGAAAAAATAGAAACCGATGAGTCCATGATTATGTGGAAAATGCCTGTACGAATATTATTCCGGATTTTCATAGATATCCGTCAACATGTAAATGTGGACCTCCGAGTTTTTCAGAAAACGGATTCCAATTGAAAGTATATGTCGAAGAATAATGAGTGGTTGAAAATAGAATGGATTAGAAGTCCATAAACTCGTTGGCAATTTCCGATTCCAGTCTCGCGTTAGACGTTTAATTTTCCGGTTGAAATATATCCACAAATGCTTTGAAAGTTACTAGAGCATGTTCAAACTAATTGCGTACCTTTAGTTAGGACTGCATTTCGTCATCCAAGTCCGTCGCAGATGGTTTAATAGGAAATGACAGCTGCAATCATATTCCACAGAAAATGGNTGAAAATAGAATGGATTAGAAGTCCATAAACTCGTTGGCAATTTCCGATTCCAGTTTCGCGTTAGACGTTTAATTTTCCGGTTGAAATATATCCACAAATGCTTTGAAAGTTACTAGAGCATGTTCAAACTAATTGCGTACCTTTAGTTAGGACTGCATTTCGTCATCCAAGTCCGTCGCAGATGGTTTAATAGGAAATGACAGCTGCAATCATATTCCACAGAAAATGGACGCGAAAGAAGTACTTAATTTGAAACAAATGGCAGTTCAACCTTGGTAACATTTTGTAGGCTCTATATGAAATATATGTGCTCCTACAGTTGTTTTGCATATGTTATTAAAGATTCGACAATGCTGATACAGCTTTGAAAAATAAAATAGTGGAATCCCGTTTATGCGGTCGGTTGCGTATCCGTGTTTTGGCAGTGTAACGCCAATTAGCAAAGGCAATATACTACGAGGCTTCCAAAATCTACCTTCTAAAGTCTAGAATTAGAGTCGAACGGTGCGTTTCGATATCAGTCAATATTGATTCTTGTGACTCCTTTGCCAATTTTCTTTTTCTTTTTTCTTGCCAGAGCCATTGACATGATTTCATGGCCCGTGCCACCAAGGATCATGCCGTTCATCGCCCAAGATGTATCCCTGAACGGCAGAAGTAACAGCGGTGATGGAAGGAAAACGAATATGTACAGGGTTGACTGGAAAAAAGTTTACCAGATGTCAAACAGCAAAAAAAGTAGAACTTGCTTAAATTATGCCTCCATAATTCGCATATCCGTCGAATGCTTGGCCAATGATTTTCTATAGGCAATAAGATGCATTTCAAAAATTCCCGACTATATACACTTGGCGTCTCAAAACTCAGTTTCATGATATATTCTTTATACATTCGTTTTATTATTTACTTGGGATACATTTCAGAACACCTCATTATTATGTGGAAAATAGAATGGATACCTACGCTCGTTCATATAGATATCGGAAAATCTCTGCTGTTTGGAAATTTATGAATAATAAACGCAGAATAATTGAGCCAGAAATAAGTTTTCTTGATTAAAATACACATTTCAGGTCAAAGTTTCATATACACATTTCAGCTCAAAGTTTCATAAGTTGAGAAGTTTCGCAGTTTTTTATTTTTCCTATTAATGTTCATTATTTGCAGTCCCAGCAGGGTGATTAAACAAATCGTCACCTTAGAATAAACTGCTGAATCAAATTTAATGAAATGTTGCATCCTTTTAAACAATACGGTACTTAAATTGAAATATAACCGGTTCGTATAGCCACAATATGGACGGTTTGAAAAGTAAATGCATTTTCGATCCCGGAAACAATAAATATTCCCTGCTAGCAAGAAAAATTCCACAGAATAAAATCAGAAACATGACGCATGAAATGTGCAATTTTTCCGTGATCAATTCTTCTTAGATATGATCACGGTGATTATACGAATCGAAATAAAGCTTAAAGTAATTAAATTCGGGTGTACCCCAGATTGAATATTTATTGTTTCCGGGAACGTAAAAAATGCTTGTTGATGTCAGTGAGATACGTCACTGTATCGCTGTATTAATTTCCCTACAGAATTTGAATATTTTGGTTAAATAACCCAGTCATTGCACGATATTACCCATATTTCGTGGAGCAGGAAATTAAAATCATGACCTACGAATATTCGATTATTTATTCAACCATCATACAGATGGCAAGAGGCTCTTTTACGTTCGGAAGTCATGCCAGGATAATTTTTGCTTGTTCGGAATCTAGGGGCTGTTTTATTTCCATCGAAAAGTACACACTTTTTTATGATTTTTAGCGATACTCGCCGTGAGGGAAATTTTAAATAAGTCCCACGATGACTTACAAATGCGTAAGGTAAAAAAGTACCAATAACGACAACAAAATAAATAAGAAAAAAAGGAGCCCACGATTAAATGAACCAGCCTCCACTCATTTTTTTTCAGGAGAAAATATCCGTGACTGTATACCCGTTTATTACTTTTTAAACTGGATTGAAACTTTAAAAGAATTATAGCCACATCTGAAATAGCAGCGCCAAAAATACCGATTATATTAAAATGCAGGTTGTTCTTCGAAATTTCCTAAACATTCCCATTCAAAAAGAAGAGCGGTGGAGTGTTTGAATTTTTTTATGACGAAATAAAAAATACCGTAGTCAATTTCCCCCTTTTATTTGTTTTATTATCGAGGCTGTAAGGAGCTAAGTTGAAACAACGAAAGCTTTTATTTTTACTGGTGCTTTGGGTAGTCCAAGTAATAGGTTCACCAAAGAACGAACGAGACCTACTCCCAAGGAAAAGTGTCGGCCGGGCTGACACGTCATCAGTTCAGTCTTAATATCAGCATCCAAGTACCCTTCTAAAAATGTTACGGTAATATCCTGTTACAGCTGTCCCAGGGTTAGATATGTACCCAAAGATTATATACAACTTCTTCGATTTTTTTTCGGTTCCACCTTTTTGGGGAAAGGGAGGAAAAAAAATTAAAAGAAAGGTATCAGCAGTGTCGGAGACACTATACTGTATACGAAGCAGGAGAGTCTCATCAGGCTTAATGGGCGCAGGGCGCCGGACTGACGACGTCGTTAGCGCGGGATGTGACGCGTCGCATCGTCCTGCTTTTTGCTCACCGGGTCTGCTTTTCTCTCATACTTTCGGGGTGACGAAAAAGAAAAGAAGGGAAAGAGGAAGGAAAAACAATCGCCCTGATTTCAATTTCACGCGCCGATTGAACACCGCTTATGATTAATCGGCATGTCCCTTCAGCAGCGCACCTCTGATCCGGGAATTACCGGGATGAACGGCGCGGCTGGAGTTGATGATGAACTTTGTCGGGTCTAATCTGACTCTGGCCTGGCTATACATACAGTATACTTATATGTGTGTGTGTGTGTGTGTGTTGATCTATTTTTTTTTCTTTTTCTAAATTGCCTCGGAATCAGCTTGCTTATTTATTTCAATCCAACAGGGATTTTGAACTTCTTTTTATTTTTTCTTGACACACATAATTTCGCGGAAGGTCAACTTTTTTTAGTCGACTGTCCGCCTTTCGTTTCGATTTTCGTGGCGCAGCATTCTTCTGCGTAGAAATTTGAAAAGCTCCATATAATTACCGTATTTACTGGAGTACCAGACGCCCTTGATTAAGGCAAACAGGGGGTTTTTCAGTTGGAAATTTGGCTAAAATCGTATCCCTGAGTAAGACACGCCCCCCAATTTTAAGTGAATCTTAAACCACAAAATTTCAAAAATAAAAACAAAAAATTGACTTCAGACATGAATTGAACAAAAATCTCATCAATTTTCAACATTTTCAGTACAAAAAAGTTTTCTTGTCACATTCTTTTCAAAATTTCTCCATATTACAATTAATATAATGCACACATAACTTCCTAAAACTTCTTGAAAATTTTCTACTTGCTTATGATGCGCACCCCTTTTTTTCTTTTGAAATTTGAGAAAAAAGGTGCACGTGGTACTTGAGTAAATATGGTATATAAAAGAAGTCCATAAAATTAAAATTAATCTTAATAGCCCTTGAGTATGAGACAAACCCCTTCAAGACAAATATTTCCTGCGAAATTTTTTTGTACTCCTTGTAATTTTACCCTGTTTTTCCGAGTCCAAATAAGCCAAGTTCCTGCATTACGTGGAGGCTTAATGGCTTTTATGTAAAAAGGCTTTCTACCGCTATAATTACTCAACGGTGGACTGCAATTATGGGGAAAAACTATGCTGGAAAATATTAGTGAATTTTTGAAAGAATATATTTCTTGTATCGGTACTGGACTGGATTCAAGAACGCAGACTTCATGGGAAAAAAATGAAATTTAGATGCATGAAATGACATCGTTTAATGTTGGGCTAAACCAGTTCTCAAAGCTTCAATGTGGTGAAATTATTGACTTTGTGCTGTTGAAATGCTGCCCTAGTTATTGAACGCAGAATTCCCAGCGTGAGAATATGTTGGCGAAAAGTTCACAGGCCAAGCTTAGTTCTGATTTTTTTTTTCAGGAATGGGAGGACAAAAATCAGAACTAAAATTCCCCCCCCCCCTCCCTGATTTTCAATTTTTTTTGCGGACGGAATATTTTTTTCCGGAAATGGCAGCCTATAATCAAGGTGCAGAAGATACTGTTGTCTTAACCAGCTTAAATTTCAAGCAGAGTTGTTGATCAGACAATTGCTGCTGATAAAAACTGTTG
>CAJPEX010004952.1:0-13922 GCA_905338405.1 Notodromas monacha | reverse complement strand
AAAAAAAAAAGTGCTTATATTTGCGTAAATGTGGTACAGTATTTATTTTTCTGGTTATTATTGTGCAGTGCAATGGAAATTGCGTGGGCTAATAAACTGAAACCCAAAGGGTTCCCGAATATTACCCCCTTCAAGGGGTTGCCGTGGTCGGAGAGAAAACTCGTACTTCGTCGAAAGATCCATAAATACCGTCGGGGAAACGATCTCATTTCCAGCACCCCAGAGTCCAGTGAAGAGTAGGGATATTTGTTCATTCTGCACGCACTTTTTGCACGAACCGCTAATTTTTCTCCTGATGCCTGCGGGTGTGTGTGTCTTTGGATGCACACGTCTCAGCATTGTCGGAAGGGGGGTATTATGGGTTCTTGAGCAAACACGGGGGGTTTGACAGAACGTGGGAAAGGGTGCAGGGGGTTGCACTTAACGTATGCCTGGCCGAGTCGTCTCTCGGAGAGTCGATTTCCTTGCGTAATAATAGTGGATTTTTATTTATTTTTCGGTCCGGCTTTTTGTTCTTTGCGGCAAAGTGAGCTCCGTATTTTGGCGAAGGTGATGTTCAGTGTGTGGAAGAGAGTGGTTTTGTTGAAACTCATTCCATGTGTGAATTTTCTGTAGTTGGACCTCACCAAGATGAACCTTCCTGAAGCAGAAACATCGGTTTTTAAAAATTCAAATTTCCTGTTAATACCAAATTATCTCCGCTGTTTCGAATGAGTTTTAACCTTTTTTTTCTTGAATCGAAACAATTTTTGGTTGAACCCACCTTCGGCACATTTCTAAAATCGTATTTCTTCTTTCAATTCGGCCACATTTCAGAACGCATGTTCTAGAAATCAAGGCCAACATGTATGCGAGTGTATTTTCTAACGCTCTCCACGAGAAAAGGTAAAATCTCTTCACAACGAAGCCACTAGGACCAGCACAATTGTTTCTTCGTAATATAAATTTCATAGACTTTTCACATTGTGAAATTGCACATGGACCTGGATGCCGACTTCGTTTTAAGTGATTGTTCTTTACGGAGAGATTCGTTGTAAAGACATTTTATTTCATTGAAAATCTTCCCGCCGGTTGGACATCTATTAATAATAAAATTTTTCAAATGAGGCCAGCGAAAAATTTTCATTGCTGAACCCGCTCAAGTGAAGCCAAATTCCCAATCTTGAAAAACTCTGCAATTTGAAATTTTGAGTCCCCTTAAATTCGATTTGCAGTATAAATTTGCTTCGTCAATTTTCCTAGAAATTTTTCCTCCGATCGACTCAATATTTCGTTAAAAAAAATGACCGAAGGCGGACTCTTTATGCAAACAAATTCAAGATACAGTACAAAAAAATCCGTTGTCGAGAGAATTTCGTTGCATAGAGAACTCCCAGAACCTGGATAGGGAACTATTTAGAAAAAAAAATTTAATTTCAAAGAAAGAGTTGGATGTATAATCTCACTGTACTTCCGGTGGTTGAAAATATTCGGCTTCGATTCTAGAGCTCAGGGTTGGAAAGATTATAAAGAATTCTTTGAAGAGGTCGTCATTTGTCACTCTTAGACCGACTGGCCATTTTTCTTTCAAAAATACGAAGGAGGCATATTTGAGGAATATCTTGTAGTGAATGACATCCTAAATTGAAAAAATGAATGAATAGTTTGAATGGTATTTTACCGCGTGGGACATAAGCCGTCACGTGACATACTTACAAAACAACGGCCTTCTATAGCTTTAAAGTACTTGGAGCGGCTCACGACGGACTACTGCGTCTACCTTCGCTCTACTCTACCTACTCCGTAAGGCTGGGATTTCATTCTTAGTTTTTTTCATGCCGATGTCAGTCGGGAAGCCGTGCTGAGATGCAGACCCTTGTCAGCTGTCGGTCATAATAAGACCGAACAAAAGGTAGACCGTAATTACGTGCCTAGTTAGTAAAGTTTGAGCCGAGTGCTAAAAGTAGGACGTACGTAAATGGCTTTCGAAAGAAGAAGAAGAAAGAAGCAGGGAGATGAAGATGAGAAGGGGAATTCCCTGGTCTGGTCGGCTTTCTTGTTCCGCATGGAATGAAAAAACCATCCGATTTATGCATTTGTCGACTGTCGAGGGGAATTACTATTATTTTAAAACGAAAACTTTGTAATGACGGTTTTGGACCATTTTAATGACGTTTCGTTTTGATGCTTTTTGATTCCGCAGTTGCGAAATTTTCTGTGTTCTTTTTTAAAAATAAATTGGAAGGAAGCAATAGGAATCAGAAATTCGCGTGGAACGTGAAGCGGGAATATTCTTGCAAGGATATATATATATTAAGCGTACTTGAGTAGGGTTGATCGCAGCCTACTCTAATACTCTCAGTAACTTGACCTACCCTCCATAAGCTATTTATCTGAACTTATTCAAAACGTACGTAAAAAAGTAATACTTGTACGCGTAAAATCGAGATAAATTTGATTTGCTGATTAGTACTGGAATACATGAATGCATGATTGAGCTTCCGGTGCATCCATCTTGAGATTTTCTGTTTGGTATGTTTAAATAAATTACATCATCTGGACAGTGTGGAGTACCTCCATTATATACGTGCCAGTGACGTGTACCTTTGTTTCTGAAGTGTGAAAATCATGTGTAAAGGCAGGTGAAAACAATTGAATTCTTTTACGATTTCAAATAATTTATTGATGGGTATGCTGTGAATTTGTATGTTGATTTTGATTTAAGTGAATTCCCGTGGAAAATTGTGGGATCCAACCAGGCTTAAATTGGCAAATGAAATTTATGTACTGTATCACATAATGTATATCCCTAGAACAAGAAAAAACCAAGCCTTGTTTATTATGAAATGCTGTCATATTATTATGGCTACAATGTGAACAGCAATTGAAAGTATTCCCTTGTTCTGTTATGCCTTGCTTGTGCCTGGTGTGCAACTCCACTCATTTTTATATGCTACCCAAAACGTCTTTCTAAATCTTTCTGATTCTTTTGCTCAATGTTCAATAGCGTATGTTGACACCAATCCAAATCAGTTGCTACGTGCATTCTATGACTTTGCCCGCTTGAGTCTATAAATACGGGTGTTTCTCATGCTGAAGCAAGCTTACTGTTACTGAACTTTGTTGTGAAACCTTATTGGCATTGCTCTGCTCCACAATGTAAATAATAACACAACACAAGTTTCATTTACTTTTTGTTAACAACCTTAGAGACCAACCTCATAAAAAAGAAGAGGAGTTCTTGTCCACCTTTTACTAAATTTAGAGGTTCTGTGTTCAGAGTTTAAACATTGAACAACTTTAATCTACAACAAGATTAAATGGTTTTGTTAACAATTTAAGATAACGGATTTTTAATTGTTCTTGCCATTTTAAGGCAGCAGACGTCAAACCAAATGTAAATTTATTGCATTATACAAGGTTAAGGTTAATCTAACTTATGATTGATCAAAACAAGAATACAGTAACAGATTTCACTGTAGTTGAATATTGTGGTTTTTGAGATTTTTTCACGTGGCACTGGATAAATTTCAGATTAATTATAATCATCATCAAAAGTTAATTGTCGTTTTCTACCAAGATGCGGAGCAATTCATTGATTTCCCCAGTTGTTACACAAGTTAACGCTGGAGCAACTTTTTTTTAATATTTCCATCAATTATAACCGCAAATTATTGTTATCATCAGCAGTTCATGAGAGGATTTAATTTTTCTGGAATTACGGTGAATGTATGGAGCAAAAATTCAGTACTTAGTCTTACTTGGAATTATTCTCGCTTCGAGTATCCATCGTCTGTCTAATTTTCTAGCTTATTACATAATTGCGAAAAATCAAAAAGCGTCAACCTGACTTTGAGAAGTAGAGAGAGAAACTACGCATGCCGTAGAAAGTTTGACATTCTTGATTCGAAGAATGCGGCGGACGCACGAATGAAATACTGTGAAATACAATTCTAATTTGAATGACATCTTTGTTACGGTTTACGCGCTTGTGCAAAAACTCAAGCGATTTTGAATTTCGTCACATAACAACGCGGGAATCGATGGTTTCCATTTCTATGATTTTTTATCTTCTTTTTCCTCCTGAACGACATGTTTTCAGTCGACCGCAATTACCAAAATTTTTGGCCTGCTGAAAACAGGCGAAGATATTCAAGGATCGGCCGCGATGACCATGTCGAAAATTTAGATGAGGGGTGTTTAGAAACACGAGATTTGCTAGGAATTGGCAAAAGACCGATAATCCTGAAGGAATCTCATGGGACGAGGAATGACCTCGAGTTCCCACGATCTTCCTCCCAAAAAACGCGTCCTCTAAATTTGTTACGCTAAAAAGACCTTGCGATCCAAGGATATTCCCCGAATAAATTCAAAGGATTACTTTCCGGTAAAAACAGTATATAAGCAAAGAGATTTCCAATACAAAACACAGTCCAGTTCAGACCTCGCGATAGTCCAACAAATTTGCGTTTGGGTTGCGTTTGCGTTTGCGTTACGTCTGCGTTGCGTTTGCTTTTGCGATTGTTTGATTATCTCTTTTGGAAATTCGAGACATTGGCAAATATTCTTGCTTTCTCTGAAAAATATACCAATTTAAACTAGGACGCAGGTCCCGGCCGCAGCATGGCTGATTATCTGGTTTTATTTACAATCCTTTCATTTTGATTCATATTTGTTATAAATTCCTCGATCCTTCTTTTGTCATCGGAAGGAAAATTCTAATTTTCTTTCCTTTTCTNCCTGGTCTGGTCGGCTTTCTTGTTCCGCATGGAATGAAAAAACCATCCGATTTCTGCATTTGTCGACTGTCGAGGGGAATTATTATTATTTTAAAACGAAAACGTTATAATGACTGTTTTGGACCATTTTAATGACGTTTCGTTTTGATGCTTTTTGATTCCGCAGTTGCGAAATTTTCTGTTTTCTTTTTTTTTTTAAATAAATTGGAAGGAAGCAATCGGAATCAGAAATTCGCGTGGAACGTGAAGCGGGAATATTCTTGCAAGGTATATATATATATAATTCGCATGAACTCATCCCAACTAGCGTCGGATGAGATTATGAGAGTCATTGAACTGGATGGGAGGTATTCGATAAATAGACTTGAATAAGTTTTGCATGCATTTTTTCATTATGTTGTACGCGTAAAATCGAGATAAATTTGATTTGCTGATTAGTACTGGAATACATGAATGCATGATTGAGCTTCCGGTGCATCCATCTTGAGATTTTCTGTTTGGTATGTTTAAATAAATTACATCATCTGGACAGTGTGGAGTACCTCCATTATATACGTGCCAGTGACGTGTACCTTTGTTTCTGAAGTGTGAAAATCATGTGTAAAGGCAGGTGAAAACAATTGAATTCTTTTACGATTTCAAATAATTTATTGATGGGTATGCTGTGAATTTGTATGTTGATTTTGATTTAAGTGAATTCCCGTGGAAAATTGTGGGATCCAGCCAGGCTTGAATTGGCATATGAAATGTATGTACTGTATCACATAATGCATATCCCTAGAACAAGAAAAAACCAAGCCTTGTTTATTATGACATGTTGTCATATTATTATGTCTACAATGTGAACAGCAATTTAAAAAATTCCCTTGTTCTGTTTTGCCTTGCTTGTGCCTGGTGTGCAACTCCACTCATTTTTATATGCTACCCAAAACGTCTTTCTAAATCTTTCTGATTCTTTTGCTCAATGTTCAATAGCGTATGTTGACACCAATCCAAATCAGTTGCTACGTGCATTCTATGACTTTGCCCGCTTGAGTCTATAAATACGGGTGTTTCTCATGCTGAAGCAAGCTTACTGTTACTGAACTTTGTTGTGAAACCTTATTGGCATTGCTCTGCTCCACAATGTATTATTATTGTGTTGTGTTCAAAGTAAATGAAAAACAATTGTTGGAATCTCTGGTTGGAGTATTTTTTCTTCTCCTCAAGAACAGGTGGAAAATGATTTAAATCTCCAAGACACAAGTCTCAAATTTGTTTGAACAACTTTAATCTACAACAACATTAGATTGTTTTGTTAACAATTTCAGGTAAACTATTTTCATCTGTTCAATCCAAATTAAAGCAACAGACATCAAACCCAGTGTAAATCTATTGCATTATTCAAGGTTAAGGTTAATATAACTTATGATTGATCAAAACAAGAATACAGTAATTGATTTCACTGTAGTTGAATTTTGGGGTTTTTGAGATTTTTTTACTTGGCACTGGATGAATTTCAGAATAATTATAATCATCATCAAAAGTTGATTGTCGTTTTCTGCCAAGATGCGGAGCAATTCACTGATTTCCCCAGTTGTTATACAAGTTAACGCTGGAGCGAATTTTTTTTAGATTGCCAGCAATTAACCGCAAATTATTATCATCAGCAGCTGATGAGGGGATTTAATTTTTCTGACATTACGGTGAATGTATGGAGCAAAACTTTAGTACCGTACTTAGTCTTACTCGGAATTATTCTCGCTTCGAGTATCCATCGTCTGTCTAATTTTCCAGCTTATTACATAATTGCGAAAAATCAAAAAGCGTCAACCTGACTTTGAGAAGTAGAGAGAAACTACGCATGCCGTAGAAAGTTTGACATTCTTGATTCGAAGAATGCGGCGAACGCACGAATGAAATACTGTGAAATACAATTGTAATTCGAATGACATCATTGTTACGGTTTACGCGCTTGTGCAAAAATTGAAGCGATTTTGAATTTCGTCACATAACAACGCGAAAATCGATGGTTTCCATTTCTATGAATTTTAATTTTCTTTTTCCTCCTGAACGACATGTTTTCAGTCGACCGCAATTACCAAAATTTTTGGCCTGCTGAAAACAGGCGAAGATATTCGAGGATCGGCCGCAATGGCCAAAAGGTGTGGGCTATTTTCAAATATCGAAGGAATTTCAGTGCAGTTTTTGAGGGAAAAAGTACGGCCTGTAAGATTGCATAATATCGTAGGATTAGAAGTTGACTTACGAACTTCCGGGGAGTATTTTACGATTGGTCGCAGAATTTGAATTATCAAGTTGAGAAGCAATCCTGACTGTGATTCAACCTGAAGGAATGAACAGAAATCTTTATTTTCCGCTTTTCAGCGTTCACAGAGTTCAATCAACATTCCCGCATTCAAAGCCTCTCCTCACCCAACCCAATTCCAATCAAACGCATTGAATCACTTCGAAATGGGAAACAGAGAAAAAAGCTGTATATGGATATCAAAATAAAAGAGAATACAGTCCACAATGTACAACTAATGTGTATGCGCACACCCTTTCTTTCCCTGACATTGAAAACAAAATATCAGTAACAAGAATTGTTACTGTTAGAATCTAAACAAATAGGTTATTATATTCATCATCCGCTTTATTTCCCAAGAAATTCTTCATCAACTGCGTAGAACGAAGTTTGCATGGTCTTGAAAAGAAAATTCGGACGATTCGTCGTAGTTCCTCGGACGAATCGTCCGAAAACGTGCTTTAGTGAAGCATGTTTTCCCCTCCAATGCCGAGTGTGAGTTTCAATTACTGTAATTGTGCGTAATGTAAGCATGACTTGGTCAACCAGTCGAAGCGGATTTCATCCATTTCCTCAATGATTAAAATTATTTATACACTCTATTATACTTGGGTCGATTTGCTGTGACAAAAACACGGGACTGGAGGTAATTGGCAAAGCCTGCCGAAATGATGAATCTGGTGCTGCTGGTGGGAGTTTTGTGTACAATGGCGAAGCATTAGCGAAACGCGACGGATGTGGGGAGCAGTTGTGTGTGCAAAGTTATGATAAACTTGCTCTGAAAAGTTCCAGAGCGTGTCCGCAATTATCGAGCGGTTGTTCGTCATCTGTATATACGTGGGGGGTTTGCTTCTGTTGTTGCTTTCTCTTTGACTTACACACACACAGCTGGTGCTCTTGCCGTTTTTGCTTTTTATTTTGTTGTCCTTGTTGTTGTTGTTGTTGTTGAGGTACTGTATCTTGGGCATGTGTGGTGTGGTGAAGCATGAAGAAGCCTTGGTTTTCTGTTATTCTTGTTGAAGGTGACGTCTGAGGCATTGCCTTTTTTTTAGTAAAAAAAGAAGTTCAGGTTCATGTGTCTGACGATAGCTGCTTCTTTTGGTTGAAAGTAAGCTTTAGTTGAATTTCATTAATTATACTGTAGTTTGTGCTATGCAAAAAAAATATGGTCTTGACGAAGTTGTTGTTGAAATCCCTTTTAACTTCGTGAATTCACTTTTTTTCGGTCTCTCGAATTATTTCTATGGCGGATGGATTTGATTCGCAGCTTTCATTGTTTCATGAAGAATGAATTTATTGCTTTGAAAATTCACGTTGATCGGAATTCCGTAGTTCGTGATTGAAATGAGCAGGGGTCTTTTTTTTTAATGATAAATTTCCCCGGAAAATCATCAGCTAATTAAGAAGAACGTGCTAAATTTTGCTTACCATCGTTTCCTCGTTTTTCTGAAAAGCAGTTGCCAGTTTTTTTCTTCATCATTTTCGACTTCGAACGTGTAGTATTAAGAGTGCAAAATCATGTAGCAGTTTAGTGGAGTTCATTTTTCTAGTAACCTCTCATCCTCGTACAATTATTCAAAGGAATTTTAGAATATATTATTATTGTTGTTATTATTGATCGGGCGTCGTGTTTTTCCGTCTGGTCACACTGATTGGGCCTCGATTTGGTCCGAGGTTAGCTCGACTATGCGTCAAAAAGGTCTTTGACGAAAATCTCGCTCATTTCCTTTCCCCTGCCCCACTCGTGTCTCCTTCGGGCATTTATGATTTATCGCTGACCGTAAAAATCAGCGATTGTTGGGTGATTCCCAGCAGCCGTGAATGCCGTGTGTAGGTTGATGGAATGGTGATGGCGCTGTCCATCGAGTCCCGGAAATAGTTGACACACGGGGCTGGTTCAGTGAACTTGCGAGAGACGTAATCGCATATGACGAGGCGCAGGGTTGCGGGTATACTGTGCCTTTTTGGGACAATCCTACGAGTTTTATTCATTTTATTATTGTTGTTGCGCGGGTGCCACAATCAGAATTATATTTGCAAGAACGATGTTAATTTTTTTTCTTCCAAAAAACGATATCTTTCTTAACGCCGAATGAGCGTTTTTTTTTTTTTTTTTTTTTTAAATAATGAGTTTTTTTTTTTTTTTTATTGAAAACGTAGAAGGCGATTCTTTTCATTTCCGTTTTATTTTTCTCGGATTTTGAAAATACCATTTCGAATGGGTTATAGAAGTTAGTTTTCTTCATTTGTCTTTCGCGTCATTTTCAGGGAAAATTGATCGTAGTTAGTCTTGAGAAAAAACGGAACATATTTTTTGTATTGGATTGCGGCCTCATGCTGAAAATTCCTGATTTTTTTTCCGGAAAGAATATTGCATAAGAGGAATAACAACCAAATGGTAAAGATCGCGGCACGAGGCCACAACCCACTAAAAAATACAAAATATTTTATATCATGTATTTTTATTATATTTTTCAACAGAGGAACTATGAGGAATTTTCTTTAAAATTACGCATTATGAATAAAATTTATGACCCGTTTCGAACTTTTTTAAGTTGAGTTGGGCCTGCAAATTGAGAAAGTAATTTATCTGAATTTGTTGAAATCATAAATGAATTTGACTGCAGTTGTGGTGCCATTTTTCTTGAATATATTGTGCACTCCAAGGCTGTAGTGCAGTATGTACTCGAGTATGTTATTAACTGTGTAAATTAAACCAAAGTTTTTAAAGAGCCATCATTTTTTGGGAAAGGGGGGGGGGGAGAAGTGCGGCCGATAACCACGTGATATAACTGCTTTTACGTAACTTTCATTAAAATGTGTCCAGGTTTTTTTTAGAAGGATTCCTTTGTTGCAAATTCAAACCGAGTCATGAGAAACATTTTTAGACAACATTGGTGAGAGAAACCCAATGGTGATTCAGTACCACGAAAAAATAAAGAAAAAAAAAGAAAAGCATGTTCGTTGGCAAGCTGCGTGGTCGATACATGCTAAGGTGAGCCCCCGACACCTCGATGAATTCCGGTTCTCCGCATTACTTATTATGTTTTTTTGTTTATATTTTATTGTGTAGACCTATTGAACCCGGTATACATGAAGGCTAGGGATCGACCTGGTCGTTTGGCCTCGGTTGAATCAATCCCCGCTGCTGCTTCGTGTTGTGGGGCGTGATCGCGAAAATGTAGTGGCGAGAAGAAGTAAGCGACGTCGGGAAAGCAAAAGCCGTGGTGATGGTGATGAAGAAGGATAAAGGAGAGGGTTTTAGTCCTGATTTTCCACCTCCCTTTTGATGCGATGTCGAGTTGCTTCCCTTAATCGCGGAAATTGACCGTTTCGGCGGGGGGGAATGGGAAATGGCGACGGGGTTCGTGACGTTGCGACGACCATGTCGTGCACTTGTATTGTCGTGTTGGGAGATTTTTTCTTTTCTCTTTTTGTATATATATATATACAGTATATATATTTTTATTCTTGAATTTTTGACGCGTGGAACTCGATTAAGAGGGACTAATCTGAAGATTCGCGGGGCTTCGACAGTGTTTGCTTCCGGGAAGGAAATCGTGGCTCGTGCTGGGGTTCTAAGTCACGCTATCTGTTGGAAATCCGCGCAGTCTTTGTTTGGTCCGGGTTTTGGAGAGAAGTGACCCAGATGTAAATTATTCTTTGGCAATAATCTCTGGTTCCATTATCCATGATTACTCAATGAACTTTACCGAAACTGAAATATATCGAGACAGTGTAAAAGGGATCCCTCGCACAGGGAAATCTCTTTACAACGAAACCATATTGGAACAAGTTAAACAGCTTTGTGTTAATGAAATGTCGTTGTGAAATAATTCGTGTGGCTATTGGGCAGGGACCTAAAAAACGGCTTCGTTGTAAGTGATTATTTGTTTTCAAGGGATTCCTAAGACCAAAATTCTATTTTACATTTTTTAATTTCAACTGCAGGCAACCAATTCTGTCTGATGGACCGATTTTCTATGGGCTAATGCTCGTGGATTTCGGCAGATATGCTGCTAATTTTTCTTCAGGTACATTTAGATTAACATTTTTAATTGAATTTCGATCAACACTTTTAATTAAAATTTTCAGTTAAATTTTTTTTTAGCCCAGTATGATTCAATTAATCCCAATGAACAGCGCAATGGCTGTCATAATTTGAGGGTTGATCTGCTTTGAATACAGGGTGAATGAGATACATATTCGTCAAATCATAAAAGATGAACCACTCCTGAATGATTCAGTGTCACACTAAAGGATTCCCTGATGCTTAGTATGATGCCCGATTTAATATAATTTTTTCTCAGTCGACGTTGCATGACAAATCTAACGGTAGAAAACGTTACCGAGTATTTTTCATGAGGTATAGTGAAGTTTTAGAAAACTTTTTCTCCGTTTCATGCGTAAAGCTTCAGCCAAATGAATCAGTTTGGAATAGTTGGATTTTTTTCTTGGAAAATTTGGTCGCTGGGGCGTAAACGACCTGCCGAATAGTTTCTGTCTCAGTTCCATGCGCCTTACGTGGAAAGATGACGTCAAACGAATTTCGGGTTATTTTCTTCGACTTTTATTGATTGATCAGTCCGAAGGAGAGCAATGTTGACGTGTTCCTCATAATTCATATTACATAGTTTTACTTTGTTGGCAGTTCGTTGATGATCCGTTCAGGAAATCAAGGTTGAATTGATGTGTTTGTTCTTTTTTTTATTGCAGAAGGCTTGAAATATTCCGTGGCTGTCACAGGAATTTTCCAAAGTGGATCTTCACAACTGCCAGATGGTTTTAAAATTTTCGGCTGGAAAATATAACCCACAGTTTTGCGGTGAGTAGTACATTGGTTTCAAAGTATTAGATGTAATTTTTCAGCACAGCTGGCCCATGATTTTCGTGCAAAAAAAAGAAGATGCCGAGAAAATGCTTTCTGGTCTGCTTATAATATCGCTGTATGAGTAGAGTTGGGATTTGCTGGCTGTTGTCGCGCAGGCTTTTGAACTCAAAACTCAAGAATTCAACTTTTTGAGACAAACACATAACGAAGATAGTGGAGGTTAAAATGACAATAAAAAGACACCTGTACTATATTTACAATCGAACCTGGTTTAGAACCTTGAAAAAAATCGTGGTTAAAAACAAAAGCTCGTTAAAGCGTAATTAAATGAAATATTGGACGCGGACACAAAAAAATGGCCCCCTCCTAACAGAATCCCGCCTAAGGGATTTTTGCATAACAGACCAGATCTGCAGGCAGTTTTTCCTCCCACCCAACCACAAAATCCGCCAAACAGACCTATTTGCTTTAAAATTAGTCTTGAAAATTGAAATTTTTACTTTTTACATTATTGAATTCGTCTAAAGGACTTTTCGTCTAGCAGGCTTGTATGTTGCACAAATTAAGTCCGTTAGACGGGGGTTGATTCATCCAAGCAATAAACCATTATAAAGCTTATTCATGTATTGTTACGAAATTTCTACTGTATTTGAGACTGAGTATTGAATGATCCACCAGCAATGAGTGGTATCTTTCCCTGCTCCCTTGCCAGAAATTCGAGTTAATGTGCATCATTTTCGAGCCGAAAGAGATGTTGGTTATTGGACAAAGGATTTGTCCCCCCTGAAAAGCAGTTGCCCAGCCCCGGGGGCCGACGTGATGAGCCAGCGGGAGGGTCGGCATGTTTCCTGAGGGATGAGGACGTCGTCAGCGACGTGCGCTGAATGCCGGAAGTGGGTCGGGGGTCTTCCGGTTATGGCCGAAAAGATCAAGTTGTGGGGGATGTTCGGCTCATTTTTTTCTTTTTGTTGAGACCCTGGCTTAGTTTCTGGCAGGCATTAGCCCCATCTGTGGGTTGCTTTTCAGCGCGTGGGGTGAAAAAAAAAGAGAAAAGGGAGGACAACCAAGTGACCGATGATGGATCAGTGTTGAGACGACCGCAAGGTTATTGCAAAGGGACGTGGCCGAGTTTGGAACATTTTTTTTTTTGGTGTTTCGTCAGTATGGAAATGATGTCGTGACATCAATGATTCATTCATTGGCCGCAGTGATGCCCTGTAGAATTTTGCTGAAGGTGAAACTCTAGCCCGTCGTGTGACTTGTTCATTTCAGTGCTTGACAGAAATGATCAACGATTTCGTGCTTGGTCATCGGTGTTTTTTTTCGCTAATCAAACTGGGGAGTTTAATATTTGTGAGTTGGAATGGTTTGAGTTTGATTTCAAATTGGAATCATTTGATTTGTTGCGCAAATTTGTTGTTTGAGAGCTTAAATCACCTGCGTCTCCTCCTCTGAGGAGTGATAAATAGCCTTTCAAATCACTGGTCTGCCCCATTGGGGTAAATTTATTGCGCATCAGAGATTTCTTGCCGCAAACGGGAAAATATTGCAGGTAAAAAAAAAATTGGCACAGGTGCTCATATGATCGACGTGAACGGGAGAGCTGCTTCGGCTCTCTCGGGGTTGGTGGCGACATCTGCTGGTTTGTGCCGGCTATGACAACGTGTTCATGAAGTTTGCCAATTCTCTCCCATCTGAAAATCATGTCATTCAATTCCTCTCGTTTAATCCAACAACTTGTTGAACGGCGAAAAAAAAGTGAGAAATACGCGAAGGACATTTTTCGAAGGTCATTGCGAATACTGCGTGATGAATTATCCTTTTGATCTGCGCCAATTTCATCGCGATTATGAATTATGTGCTCCTGATGGAAGGCTTGAATGTCTTTTGGCACATTCCCTTTTCGTTCTCGTTTGTTGAACTGTGTTCTAAATTCCGTGAAGTATTCATCGTCCATGACAAAATACAGTTAATTTTTAAAAATCAATGATGAGTAACGTTTCTTCCCCGATCTTGAAAATAGTGTTCTGTATTTGACAGTGTTGCTGTAATCTGTTGCGAAATATTTCTTTTGTTTGGGGTCAAA
>CAJPEX010004951.1:0-18765 GCA_905338405.1 Notodromas monacha | reverse complement strand
GAAAGACTAAATTCGTCGGGGAATTCGGGTTCTCCAAAGCTAGCGTATCGAACTTAATGTATCCGTTGAAATATTCGCGACAGCACTTCTTCCTGCATTCCTGCTATAGGATTAGTATTGCAGAGTTGAAATAACAATAGCTTGAACTTTCCTGGATTTTTCATGACTTCAGCAATCCAGCAAAGGCTGCATTTCAGTGCCCTTTAGTGAAGCTGTAATTTGCAAGCCTGCAAAAATATCCCAGCTCCACCATCCAATGGAAATCTATACCTGCCACCAACCACCAACCAAGGGTTAACCCTTGGATGGCAGAGGGTTTCTTTTCCATTGTGGCTGGGAGTCCAATTACTTTTGTATTCAGTTTTTTGAAGGTCAAGAGAACCCTTCCAGGTGGGCTGAGGCAAAGTCAGGATTAACCCTTGGATGGCAGAGGGTTCTCTCCCATAGTGGGACTGAGTTGGATTATTTTTGTATCCTCTGGCATTTCCAGGTTTTTGAAGGTCAGGAAAACCCTTCCAGTTGGGCTGAGGCAAAGTAGGGATAAATCCAAAAAAGCCAGTATTATAGCCTAACTCAGGATTTTTTCAATTTTTTGCACAAAAATTTTCTGTGCACAGGGAAAAAACATTTGGATTTTTCCTGACTTTTCTTCAACCCCCTGATGTAATTTTTTTCTTTACCTATCTGAGGTGCAACAAAATTTTGAAAAAATAGTCCAACTTATTTGCCACCCAAGGGTTAATTGAGATCTGTGCAGTGATCCCATTCCAAAGTTCATTGACTACCAACAAATTGTTCACAAATTTAGAATCATCGCAAATTTTATTTAAAAAAAAACACTGATCAAATCCTGAAGATGTCATTTGTATATATCTGTGTATTTGTTTTGTTTTAAATGCATTTCAAGCTATGATCCGGTGCTGACAGAAGACAATTACGGCGACGACGAATCAGAACTTTCGCCACGCCTCCCACGACCAATCAGCTCCTCGTGCCAATTGACAATCGAAAACGAAACTGGTTCTCCCACCCTCACAAATAATCACCAGCAACAACATCAAAAACCTGTTGACATTCTGGTGTCCCCCACGAGCAAAACCCCCGACGACATCTCGTCCTCCTCACATCCCAACAGCAACAACAATAACCACATTAATAGCAATAACATCAGCAGCAGCAGCACCATCAAAAACCTGTTGACATTCTGGTGTCCCCCACGAGCAAAACCCCCGACGACATCTCGTCCTCCTCACATCCCAACAGCAACAACAATAACCACATTAATAGCAATAACATCAGCAGCAGCAGCACCAACAACAACAATAATGGAGACCGGAAGCAACAAGACCTGATGAAACGCGAATTGTGGAAGCGGACAGTGACTCTGTACTCGCATTACTACCCCGAGGGGGGTTGGGGTTGGATCGTGGTGGTGTGCTCAGTGATTGTGCAGGTGCTGAGTGCCGGGTTGCAGTTGTCATTTGGGGTTCTGGTGGGACCTGCTTGCAGAAAATTCGCCCCTCCTAGGGGACGACTGTGACCACTCAATAATAAGGGAAGAGACAGAGAGAACAAAAGAAAAACCCCCAAAGAAAAAAAGAACAACGATACGTCATGACAAGTCATGACTACGTTGGTGGAGCAGTCATAATATATTCATCACATCATTTTTTATTGGCTCGGGAAGAAAAATCCACCTGGCAGCCATGACAGCCAAGAATGTGGCAGGTGCACTGGTGAAATTGAGCACTTGCAATATTCAGAGCATGGGAAACATGAAAAACACCATTAAACACTTGATTTTTTCAAAATATTTCAAGATACACTTTCCACAATCTGTCCCTTGCCAAAATGTTTTCATGTTTGATGCTACCAGCACCTGATCAAAAAAGGTACCAGCACCGGATCAAATTGTTTCAGGTCTGGAACCACTTGTTATTTACAAGCTTCCTGTAAAATTTTGCATATGGTAAAATCTTGTTACGACAAATATGTGATGTGGACTTCAGAAACAGTTTGTTATAATGAATAATTTTTCAAATGAGATTCTAAAAATTATTGAGTGATGATAAGATTTTCATTAAATTAGAGCAGCATATAAATGTTCATCATCTTCCTTTAATATATTTTTGCATGTTTTCCAGTGAGTGTTTAAAAAACACTGATCTTCAAAAAGGCATTAATTTGTTTTTAAAAACATTTACTCTGAATAGCAGGTAACTACAATAGCACTATTTTTTTGACTTCAAGTTTTTCCAAGCAATGCCTGCACAGATTTGTAAGTGTGGATGTTCCAAAAAAAAATTAAAATTTTAAATTATAGTGTTTCTCAAGCATACAAACCCCTTTTAATGTGAGTTTGGCTGGGTTTGTTTTTTTCCACCCAACAATTTCACCAAGCCTGTTCCTCAAAAAAGTTTGTTATACTGGAATTGGCGAGTTTATTGCAATGGGATTTTTATAACATTTACCCTATAGGATTTCTGCCAGGAATTGGAAAAAGGTTTGTTCTACTGAAAAATTTGTTGTAACGGTATTTGTTGTAACAAGATTTTAAAGTATTTTCTTCTACTTACTAAAAGAAAATCTCTGCCATAAAGTTTTAAATGAAAAGTGTTACTTATTAGGGGAAAAGCTTACTGATCTTTGTTGAAATAATCCATCAAGACAACAACACAAAAACTTCCCCACTTCCAGAGGATATGGAAAACCCCTCTCCTCCTTATATAACATTGAAATAAAAAATAATAATGAAAAAGGGAATCCCAGGGATCTTCCAGACAAAGACAAATGAATCCCACCCCCATGGCATTTTCTCCATTTATACCCCCGTGTTCTTCAAAGGGGGGGTTTTACATGTACATGTACTAGGGAGCTCAAACGTGGGGGGAAAAATGGATGGAAACACAATTACCAAGGGGGGAAACCCCTGGCACTCCTCACTGAGAACCCCAGAAAAGATTTTTCACCTCCATTCGGGTTTGATGACACCTGTCAGGGCGTTTTTCACCCACCCTGATCCCCATTAACCCAGGAACATTCGTCTCTTGCTGCGTTTTACATTAAAAACATACTCAGGATTATTTCACAGGGTGGCAACACTTGGTTTTTTTTGTGCATGTGTATGTATGGATACTTGTGACTTGTTTACTTGGTGAAAATACTTTGAGGTGCTTTTGAAAAAAAAAAAAATACAAGTGCAAATGGAGTTGCCACCTGTTGATGTGTCTGACCTTTGGAACTCTTCCAAGGCCATGATGAAATGCGAAACTTGCCTTTGAAGGTGATGAAGCAAGGGTTTGCATTCAGGTCATCCTTATTTGGGGGGGGGGGTATAAGAAAAAGTTTCTCCTGCGCGATATGCAATTGTGGGAAAAAGTAGTCCAGCAGCTGGGGAAAAGTTCTTGACAGGCACTTTTTGTGCATGCAAAATTCAATGCCTCACATGTTGGCACTATTTAGTGCTGAAAACGAGAGGGAACAACTACGGGTCACTGCTTAAATCTCTGAATGGAACCTGGTTTTCATTTTTTTAGTGAGTCATTAACTCATTACATCTATAGTTCATGCAAGAATTGGAAAATTCATCATTTATTTTGCGGAGGATGTTGGGGAGAAACAAGAATAGGAAACCAATGAAGGTTTCCTTTTGCATCAGCTGTCGATGCCTGGAATTATTCATTAAATCTTTATAATTTTGCCTGATCAGAGCTGGTCAGAGGATATGAAAGAATATTCTGGTCAAATAACCTGCTGACCCAGACAATTCCAAGAACATAATAAAAGCTCTTCTGACTTCAAATTCATAAGCAGTCTGTCCTGAACTCTTGAACGACAATCTTATCCTTTCTTTTTCCAGATGTGCTGTGCACAAATCTGTGATCTTTGTTTATGTGATCTGATCTTGGGATTCAAATCTTTTGTGTGAATTGACTGTGTTTGTTCTTTTCAATTCTTGATTTTATTTGACTCTGCTGAAAACCTTTAATGAACATTTTTGAAAAACTATGAACATATATTCAAGGTGACCACTTGAAAATGTGTTCTGTGCATCAAAGGGCTGATTGCCTTAAATTTTGTATCCTTTTGTGATCACAGGAAATTTTGCAATCCTAACTTTAAAAACAGTGATTACTCGCAGTCAAGCAATTTCCTGAAAGGAAAAATTTGACTGTGGCTTTTTTGCAATTCGTTATTGAAATAAATCAGTTTAAGAGTGACAAAATTTTGATCCACATGTTTTTGAATGTCTCACTTTTGCTGTGCATGCGTCAGTTGGCAGAAAAATTCCTGAAACAATCGCAATTAACTCTCTAGTTCTGAAAAAATTGCATTTGAAAATAAGAAAAACATCATTGGACACATCGCAGATAAATTTCAAAATGCCGCGAAGGTGTAATTTTTTGGAAAATTTCCTGAAAAACACTGTACCTAAAGTAATGCGGAATCCTTTCTATTCGAAATTTTAAAAATGTCAGTTGTAACATTAAATATCCAGAAAATTTCAATTAGGTCGTTCGAGCTAAAAAGAAATCGAATTGGAAAACGAAAAAAAATATTGGAAACTATGCTGATAAAATTTCGAATGTGGCGGATGTTATATTTTCTTTAAATAGAAAAAATAGCATTAGAAACACGGGACTTTGCGTTGCAGAATCATTTTTATTCATCATTCAGATAAGTTTTGGAAAACAATAAATTTTGCATTTTTTTCACACGTATGGCAAAGCAAATGGCCGCTCGCAAATGTAATGATACGAAGAATTGCATTCGGCGTCATTCCAAGTGCTCTTGATGAGCACACCACACAAATCCGGCTCAGTTTCGATCGGTGGCGGCGGATGTGCCCAATTGGTGTACAAAACCTTCCGGCCCTGCACAGTGCGCCAGTCTGAGTCACCGCCGCCGCCAGCGGCGGCGGTGGCAGCGGCGGCGCCGCCTATCGTCGCTGCCGATTTCGTCCGCCGCACGCCGATCCAACGCGGAATCGTGTCACGCACGAATTTGCTCTCAACGACTGAGTCAATGACGATCAAATCGGCCTGTGGGTGCAGGGATCGACAATTGGCTCGGGCTGCGTCGTAACCCATGAAACTGTCGATGAACCTGCGGAGAGAAAAAAAAAAATTTCAAAAATGTTTTTGATGATGAAAACTACATTTTTCTTCCTATAGAGTTGTTGAAAAATATCATAAAATTTTGAATTTTGACACTCAACTTTCGATGGATTGGTCTTGGAAAATGCCAAATGATGCCTGAAAAATGAACACACTCAACCCCTGCCTGACAAAAAAAATGGTTTATAAAAAAACCAAGTAATCCAATTGCTGGGGGTTTGAATGAAAGAATGGGATTTTGCAAGGTCTGTTTGGTTCAAACTCTGAGACTCAAATGCTACAATAATGTATTGGTCAGAGATGACCAGGAAAACTATTTCAATGAGAAATATGAAATGAATGTCATGCTAAATTTCAGGGATTTTCTAAAAAATAGTCCTCAAAGGACAGCAAATTACTTGAGGAAGATTGTGGGAACTCAAGGTCAACTCTAGTCCCAGAAGATTCTTGGGGAGATTAGCTACTCTGCTGATTCCCAAAAATCTGAGTTTCTAAACACCCCCTTCTTTAATTTTCAACACTCCTGTCTGAAGGACTTCTGCCCAACAGATGCTTCTGGAGGCAGTTTTTTCTTCCCACCTAATGGATAAAATCCGCCTAACAGACTTCTGTTCGTTTGAAATAAAGAGTAAAAAGTAAAAATATAAAAATTTTAATAACTGAATTCGCATAGCAGACTTTTCACATTACAGACTTGTCAGTTGCACAAATTAAGTCCGTTGTGCGGGATTTGACTGTACAAGTGGACTTTCTTGACAATGATCTTGTCTATGCAAAAATGTTCTGTATAAAATATATTTTGTGGTCCTATAGGGTTCTTTCCCCATGTTGAAAGAGTTCTCTACAACAAAATGTATCTCTGGAAAGAATTTTTTCTGGTCCCTTGAATTTTGTTGTCGAGAGTCAACCTTGAATTAAATATCATATAAATGGAAACAATAATTACAAATTAAAGTTGACCTTCTCTAGGTCAGATTTGAAAAGGCTCCCAAACATCCAACTTATGGAGCTTATTTTACGTTGGTAAACTAGATCTGATGTGTGTAAGTTGAGCAAGAGACATTGTAGTAGTGTGACCTCCTTTGGAAATTATATTTTATTTTTAGATTTTCTATATGCAGCGTGTTACGAATTCTTTTCTGAGAATCTATAAAATAATAATTTGAATTGGTTTTCTTGGTATCAGGGATTTCCTAAAAATAGTCCTCAAAGGACAGCACTTTACTTGAGGAAGATTGTGGGAACTCAAGGTCAGCTCTGGTCCCAGAAGATTCTGGGACCAGAATATTGGTTGTCTGGAACAGGCATATTTCTAAACATTTTTGGTATGGTTTCGTAATCACAAAAATTCCATGGGGAATTTGACAAGGGGAGATTTTCAGAAACAATTTTAAGTTGAAGCGATTTCAAATGTATTAATCTTAAGGCAAAATGCTAGAAATTCATTGAAAAAAATCAAATTAAGAAGGTTATAGACTTGCAGATGTTCAAATTTGATTGGCTGAATTTTAATTCTCATGAAACCTTTTTTTAAACCATTCTGTTCAATAAAGCAGAAACTTTCTGAGCAACAATCATTCATGGGTCAAAGAGAACTATTTTCAGTTGCTTATAGTATGTATGTATATGCATTTCAATATGGTTGTGTAAAATATCACCTGTAGCATGATCCAGGCACTGCAGGGTAAGATTGCCAGTCATACGGACAAGGTCGGGACTTCAGCTCACCTGAAATTCATAAAAAAAAGTAGAATTAAACTTCACTATTTTCCCCAATGATCTAAATCACAGTAAAGAATCCTGTCTTTAGTTCCTAATTTGACCTACAACTGTGTGTCCAGATGTCAGACTTCCTTTTAATTTCCAATTTTTCTTAAAATTTGCATTATAATCTGGATCAGCTGTGTTTGGAACTGGTATAACACTTTTAAATATTCTCAGTTTCTTTGTTGTTTTACCCTGATGATTTCCTGGTTCTATATAATTCACTGTTCCTCAATTATCCTATAGGGTCTGCAGACTAGCGTTGGTCTGCAGAAGTTTTTTTGCCAGCAGCAAAAACTTTTCTTCAGCATAATAAATGTATCAAGAGTAGCAAGAAAGCCTGTTATCCTCAATTTAAATTTTGAAAAGACAATATGCTACTTGAATTTCATGGAAAATAACATGGCTTTTCTCCTGATTACACTTATTTTCACCTACTGAAATGAATTATTTTAACCTTCCATTCTGAGAAACCTCTCTTCAAGCTCACCTTTCTTAATTTTTGAAGACACCACTGTATAATTGCTTTGTTGGTTCTTCACATAATTTTGACAAAAAATAGGAGCAGAAAAATTTTGAATACTTGCCATAAAGTCTTTCAAGCCAAACTTTTCTGACTTTGCATAAATTTCATGAAACTTAGTGAGTCTGCAAAAAGTTTTTTTTAATGGAAATTTGCTGCTCTTTGGGCTCAAAAAGGTTGGTGAACACAGCCATAGTCTTTCTTCTTCAGCCCTGCTCAAGGTGTATATACTTAGGTGCATTTGTATTTCCCCTGGAGAGTCTGCAGTGGATTATGTGTGTGTGTGTGTGTGTGTGTGTGTGTCCCTTCCTCTTCGTGTCTTATTCTCAAGCTGCCTCTCGGAAAGGGGCTCATTATATCCACACACCCATTCAAGAAAGTGTGATGAAGGATTGAGTGTGTGTGTGTGTAGAGTATATTCACATGCTGTGAATAAGGTGATATGAAGCAAAACCGTGTCAAGCCGGAGAAATGACTCACACACTGACGAGTGGGACGAAGTGCAGTTGGTCCATCCCCACTTGAAGGAAGAGTAGAGGATGAGGCAGTTCTGCAAAGTGCCGCCATCAGGCTCTTGATCATGCTCGTCCCAGGGATAAGGCTGCATGCCGTGGTTCCCGTTTGTGCAGGCAAATACTCCTTCTTCGTTGGCGTCGTTGTGGCTCATCCAATGGAAATTACCATCAGTGGCTGTTGCGGGAGAGAAACAAAAAAAAACAACACAAGAAAATACCTATACACATTATTGGAACCCCAACTTATGGAAAATTTGACTTTTGAGACACTTGAAATAGAAAAAAAAAACTGCTGTGACATCTGGAAAATGCCTTATTGAGATGTAATGCACACTTTATCAAGCAGCTTTAGAAAAATTGAAAATTTGCGTTGTTTTAAATTTGTATATCTTCACTGGAAGACAATTAAGCTATACAGTGAATAATTTGCCATGGCTCATTTTTTGGGCACAAAATTGGGGGCATTGCATCAGGGAAAAAATTAGTCAAGGCTTCAACTTTAAGCAAAAGAGGCTGGTTTGCAGAATTATTTGGCCATTGAGTTATGGTGAGGGAGAAGGCCACAGTACAGTACATGATTTGATGCAACAATGAATTGTTTGTACTACATTAAATGTATGGAATCATAAAGATTATATTAGATTTCTGCCCAAATTGGGTCTAGTATAAGAGTGGAGCTGTTTCTTCCAGCTCTGTATCAAACTTTCAAGGAAAATATGCATTTGCAAAATCAGGGGGCATTGTAATGTGCATATTTTTCTGGCTAATTAAAATCTTGGATCATTAATTTCTGAAGAAAACGCATCATGAAATGCCTTCATCCACAATTCTCTCACTCATGTCATTTTTTCTTGATTACCAAAGCAAGTTTTCTCTGTCCATTAATCTTCTTCCAGTGAAAATCACATCACAGATCCGAGATGAGGAAATAAATCCATCCAATCAGGTTTTGCAATCATGCGAAATAAAAGATGGAGCATCATCGCAAGTTATTCTCTCAGATTTTAATGCCCGTTTCCTTCATCAATCTAGATCCAAAGTAATTAAGCCAAACAACACAATTCCCAAGCATCAATCTCACTGTAACCCACAGCCCACCGCGTGCATCGTTGGTATTCCCCATTAATCAAATAAGAAAGTTCCGGATTCCGGGGATGAATGGCATTAAATCTCCTTCTCGCATCAGCTTAATTAAGAACTGAAAGCCAAGTTTTACTCACTTACTTTCTGCGTGTTATAAATGATACTGTCGAGAATGACCTTCATGTTCTGGATGGATAACAGCTCAAGGATAAACGTGGCTGAGGTGGAACTTTCTAGATTGAGAAATAACACTCCTTACATGTTCTTTTTATCTCATGATGTTACATTAAACAGTGAGACCCCAAGATACGGACTTAATTTGTGCACCAAGAGTGTCCCTAAGTTGAAATGTCCCTAAGTCAAATCTCATTTTCCCTTAGACTTATGTTATATAGATTTTAATTGGTGTTTTATGTACAAAATACCATAATTCCATGAAAATAAAAACTGTCTTCCAATTTTAACTAATTCTAATCAATGTATTTCAACACATAATATGGACATTTAGGGAATTGAATTCTGATACCTCCGTTGAGTACACAGACACGTTTGAATTCCCCATAAAAATAACATTCAAGTGAAAAAGAGAGAAGAAAGTCCCTCTCTACTGGAGGTAATTTTTTTTAATTAGCTAAATGTATGGTAAATTTGTGAGAGAAATGCCCAATAACTTTTCTTACATCAATTTTAGGGTTGGAAATATCTGTTTTTTGTAATTTTGCCTGAAATTTATTTGCAATTTTATCACAGAATGTCCCAATGTTTAGTCAGTGTCCTCATGTAGGGCCTTTTTTATAAATTTGTTGTTAGAAAATAAGTGTCCCTATGTCAAATTGTCTGCAGGTCAAGGTGTTTGCATGTGGGGGTCACACTGTATATCATTTCAAGAAACTTTTGCGTTTTGAAAATGAATTACATTAATTTCTTAAAACTAAGTACAGTACAATCAATTCTTTTGTTACAATGAAGCCCTTGAAACTGTGAAAAGTCAATCAGAGAAATGCGCAAATCTTCAAAATGTTGTTAGATACACGCAAAAATGATTCAAAAAGTCTACCAAGAAATTTGAACCCTTTTATCAGCAGGGTTGTGGCCAAGGATATTTCACACTCTTCTACACAGGTTCAAGATGTTCTATTTCAAATCAATTCCAGAAATAAGAATAACGTCCAGCCACTGAAAAAACTATTTGCATTTAGTATGGAAATAATTCAAGACAAATGATTGTCTGAAAATTTAAAATATTAGAGATTGAAATCCTTTCATTGCCAGTCTGAAAAGGTTTTGCATTTCATGTACAGTACAGTATTAAAGGAGAAATAATCTTCCAACATTTGAAAATTTTAAACAGATTTGGGAAACACATAATTGTCCAACACAAAATCATAATGGTGAAATGAGTGGTAAACTGGCTTTAATCACAAAGTTTTACATTTTCATCATGCAGTTTTCTTGAAAAACTGTCCTCAAAAAATCTGAAAAATATCAAATAGCCCAGTTCAAGCTTGTAGCAATTGAAGCAAGAGTTTGCTGAGCAGTTGTTCATTGTCTGATATACATCTTAATCAATAAGCCAGGAATTTCAAGAAGGAATTCCATCCCAGTCTCATGCTTGTTGCAGTCTTACTTACATTACTTTACTTTTCAATCCAGCTTCAACACTAACTTAGATTGAGGTGACATCTGTCACTAATTACTATTCACGACAATCCAACCACCCAGCTGTCTAGCCAAATATGAAAAGCAAAAAGAAAAGAAATTACCAACCTGAGATGCCAATGAAGTGCATTTCCTCAGTGGAATCCACACACAGAAGACTTGCATAAGCAGAGTTACAAGAAGCTCTGGCCTGGGTCCAGGTCTCATTCTTGTCACTGAACAGGTAGCAGCTTTCTGCCCCAGGGTATGTTATCCACCTGCGATAGCACATCAACAGAAAATAACCCAGTGAGAAAAGCAATGAAAAAACTTCCTTTGGGCTTCATCAATCTCCACTCCTAGTCCCATGAATCTTCATGGAGCTTCTTCTTTTATACCGTATGTACACTTGGTGAGAGGATTTACTGTTGGGAAGCATTGCATCAGGAAGGATGAATAGAAAAAGGATTTGGGCTTCCGAAAAGTAAACACATTTTTCTATTTTATCTGGTAGGTTACTAATATATAACCACATAATTTACTAGGTGGCTCTGCGAAAGAAGTTTTCAGAATGTACAATGTGTGAAAAGTTGCTTGTATAGATTGAAATTATATTGATAGTAAAGATGCTGAATTACATTTTTCTACTTTCCTTTATCCATGAATTTCTAAATGATTTTAATATTCATAAAACATAAGCAAAGTATGAGAGAAGTTTGAATAGAAGTCAATTGAATTCATTTTCTATTTGACCCAAAATACTTCTAATTTTTTCACAAATTGACCTTTTTTGAATAATATTTCCAGAGACAGCAACCAGTGCATTTTACACAATGGGTATAAATTGAAACCCAAGGATTCAAGCAAAAACCAAGGAGGTCTTTGTCAGCACTTGAAGGTGCTTGGAACTCAAGTAAAAGTGGGAATAAGGTAACAAACTAGTTTTGGGTAGAAGGTGTTACATTTGCCTTATCTGTAATATGAGCGCAATATTGCACATCTTGATTTTTTCTTCATGCTGAATAACTTCAATAGTGCACTCATTGTTCTTTCATATCAGCAACCATACAAGGGACAATCCTCTGGATGAAATTAGTATTCAAGATGTGTTCATGTTGAATTTTTCATGATTGGTCTTACCCTACAGGACAGTCTATGTTCAGGTCACAGACTTGTCCATCACCAGTGTAGCCAGGTTTGCAGGTGCAGGTGTAGCTTCCTGGAGTGTTGCGACAGATGGCAGCCCTGCTGCAGGGTGAGTAGAAAGAGCACTCATCCACATCATAGCAGTCCTTGCCTTTCTTAAAGTAACCATCATCACATACACAAACTGCTCCTTTGCAGGTATCCATGCAGTGTGCCTTGGGTCCACAAGTGGTGCTCTGTAAAAATGTTTTTAAAAATGTCAGAAAGTGGTATCATGAGAAAAAGGGGAGGCTTCAATTTTCTCTTGAGATTCAAATTATTGAGATACATTATATGCCACTTTAAATCCATTTGTGCTGAAACAAAGGTTGCACACCTTAAGGTTGATTTAAATTTAGAAGTCTGAAGTTTTTACTTCAGGAAATTCAAAAATTAATGCCATGCTACCACTTTTGGTGCAGAAATGAAGGTTGAACACCTTTCAAGGTTAATATAAATTTGGAAGTGTGAGTTTTAGTAGTAAATTCACAGCAGCAATTGGTTGGTATGAATGCAACCAACCCAGGATTTTTTCACATCAACATGGGCAGGATACTGTTTTTTCTCCAACAAGTTTTCATACACATCACACACCAGGATGGTCTTTTGTTAACTGTTCACACATTGGCCTTAAGCCTTCAACATGAGCCAGAAAAACATTTTACAATTGATCTTGTGTCAATTTAGGATATGAACCTCTTCAGTTGAAAACTTGAATGGATTTACATTTGAACCTCTGTAAGTCAAATTTTGAGGGACCAGGAAAAGAATTCAATTTAGGTAGGTTTCAACTTGGGGAGATTTTGATTTTTGGAGTTTTCCAGTTAAGGAAACAAACATTTTTGTTGTGAGGAGAAGTGAAAAAGTGTGGGAAACTGTAAATGAGGATATTCTGGGACTACAATTGCTCCTTGATGAGTTTACAGGACTTGGATGCACTGGTTTATTTGCTATGTTGGTCTTTCACTTCCTTTCAAGATGCTTCAATTTATTTGTTTTTATGATTTTATCTTTCACATTTCAAGGAAATAATAACCAGAAGGCCTCCAAAAATCTGACTTACACAGGTTTCAGAGTAAAAGACTTCAAGTTACAGAGGTTTTTAATGCATTGATTCTAAGCGAATTTAGACAGGTACTTGAAAAAAATTTTACCTAGGGAGGAATTTGAATTAGGGAGGTTTGACTTATAAAGGTTCACATATACCTAACAAAATTCAAGCTGAATCAATTCCTACAGATCTCATGAAATGTTTTGGATGTTCCCTTTTTTTGAAAGTCTTAATGTCGTAATACATTTGCCTGCTGCAGAATGGAGCTTCCATGCAACAGATTTTTGCACAACAGACCACCTCTGGAAGCAGTTTTACAGCTCCCACACAGTGGACTAAATCCACATAACAGACTGCAGTTGGATTAAAACTTTAAAAGTAATGGTGAGGTTAACTTTTTCATTTTTTGACAATGGAATTTGCAAAACAAACTTTTTGCACAACACACTAGTCTGTTAAACAAATTAAGTCCAGTGTATGGGGGAAACTGTACTTCCAATTTTTAGTAAAACATTTTTACTCCATTGCATTTCCTGACTCAAGAAGTACAGTATTGGAAATGCACCAAGTTCTCAAACAACTTTCCAGAATGCAACCAGCAGGGGTTTTCTCCCCTTAATGGTTCCACTCACTGAAGAGACCATCAATCAACACACTGAGAAATTGCTTTGAAGGTTCAGCTTCTTTCATTTTTCTGCAGTCATAATGTAGTTTTGTACTTTTAAAATTAAATCCCCTTGGAGGCTGGGTAACTGCCTCAGCACTCGGATGTCTCTTGCATCTGGAATATTGTTAATGCAGTTTAAAATCTGCAATAATTGAAAGACTGCTGATGGCAAAGCACACAACACTAGACCTGAATGGGTCCGATCCATTTTTCGCAACAAATCGTTTTCTTGCTGAGACCATCTCCCCCGCTTTTCAAACAGTTCCCACTATTTTCTTTTTCCTTTCATCACATCATCATCACTGATGAATTTGTCCTGCCAAAAAAGTTTTTTCTGTGCCATCCCTCTCCACTGTTGAGGCATTGGGAAGAAGAAGAGAATTCTAGATATAAATGATATTCCTGATGCTCTTCCTGCACGGAATGCTAAATTCCACGCTTTTTCCACAGGAAAGAAAGGGACTGAATATTTTTTTTTCGCGGGCATTTTCCGAGCAAAAGAATTTGGTCACAGTTCAAAAGACACTATTCATGAAATTATATGTTTAAAAATTCTAGAAGGAGTTGAAATGCTTGATTCCTTATTCAATCCATCACTGCAGTATAAGTAGCACAATTAATACAAAAATTCATAATAATGAAATTCTTGGTAAAATTTTTGTGTTGAAAAAAGTTTATAAAATGAATCTAGGTGAGAAAATATTGCTAATCAAAACCAGACTTCCTGCGAATAATGAGCAGAAAGAATCTGCTGTACGTCCAACGCTGTTACATATTACAGTGAGACTCCCACATGTGGACACCTTGACATGCAGACAATTCAGCATATAGGGACATTTAATTTTCAATAAAAAAGACATGCAACAGGCCAGTTACATTGACACTGACTTGACATGATGACATTGCATGATAAAATTGCCAATAAATTTTAGGAAAATTGGCTTTTATTTGGCTTACTTGCAAGAATTCAATATTTCAAACACTATAAGATCTATGCAAGAAAAATTTGTTGGTCTTTTTCCCATCATTTTCCCATCCATTCAACTAATTAAAAATAACTTCCTGTAGCATAGAGGGACTTCCTGCTCTTGTGACTTGAATGTTATTTTCACAGATGCCAACATTTCAATGTACTGCTGCACAGAGGTACACTATTCAATGCTCCAAATGCTCTTATTGAGTTTGAAAGTTATTCACTGAATCAAATTCAAGTGGAAAACAAATTTCCTTCATGTAATTCTGAGGAATATTTCTTCCATAAAACACCAATTAAAAATTACGTAATATAAGTCTATGGGAAAATAAGACTTGACTTAGGGACACTTCAACTTAAGGACACTCTTGATACATCAATCAAGTCTGCATTGTCTGGGCATCTCACTGTAACTGGTTATTACTTCAATGATTGTAGTTATAGCGACATCTACCCAACACTCAGAAAAACGTCGACTCAAGACGCGACATCTATTTCCCTGGAAGAAAGCCTCACCGCGTCGCAAGGTTTGTCGACGCACTCGCAATTGCGTCCAGTGAATCCCTTGGGACAGTTGCAGACGTAGAACTCCGGCGTGTCGTAGGTTTCTGTGCAAACTGCGCCATTTTGGCAGGGATTCGGCGAGCAGGGCTTGTCTGACGTGAATGAAGCCTGTTCCACTCTGCCTGCAAAATATAGGCCTTCGTCGCCATTGTTGTCCGACCGGAAGTTGACTATCAGACGATTGTATTGAGAGATGATCTGTATGAAATATGGAGAGAGCGGGATAAAAATAGACTTTCTGTTGAAAGTGTCCAGGGGATAGTGTCCGCATTCCGCAAGTTGGAACAAGTGGGTTCAAATACAATTGAACCTCTTTGAATTGAATTTGAATGCACTCTGAAAAATTAATTCTGGTGATAATTTTAGAAAGAGGGAGCTTGGCTTCATTTGGGTGGTTTAATCCAGTGGTCTGTAGGACATTTTATACAGAATGATATATGTCATCAAACTCAGCAATGAAGTTGGTGCAATTTGACCTTTAGCACTTCAACTGTCCTGCAGTGCAACAGTCAAATTTGCTCGGAGGTTGACTTGCAATTCAACCCTTGCCCCACAATTTGGCTTGCTTTGGCCACTTTTTTGAATTTTTGTATGAATGAATGAACAGAACACTTTATTTGCCACTTTTCAGTGTTCACAATGTTCAATCAATATTCCCACAACCAAACCCCCTTCCCACCAAACCCAAATCCACTCAATGATATTTTAATTTTTGTAATTATATTTTTGAATATCACGAAGTGTGTCACAGTGTGACTACTATGCAATTTGACCCTGAGATTACGGTCAATTGCAAGGTACCACCTAGCTGCACCTTTATTGGAAATTTTGGAAAAACAATGGCAGTTGAAATTATTTGATGAAGAATAAAATTTGGCTTTTCTCCTAATAACACTTCAGACAAAGTTCCATGTGGTGAAACACATTATTTTAATTTTTCATTCTGATAACACTTTCTTCTTGCTCAGTTTTATACATTTTTTAATACATTCCATAGCAGCTGCTTATAATTGGTTTTTAACTTGATTTTTGCAAGAAGCAAAAACTTTTTAAATACCTGTCATAAGTCTTTCAAACAAAACTTTTTAAAGGCTGCAGATGTTTTATGAAACTTTGCCAGTCTGCAGAAATGGTTTTGGAAATTCCCAGGTCTGCAGAATTTTTACTTTGAAAATTGGCCAGTCTGTGGGCCCCGAAAGATTGGTTAAAACTGGAATGGAAGTTATTGTCTGCCTTAACTATTAGTACAGTTGATTACTCATAGATGTCTTACTAGCAGGAAGATATACCTCATTCTTTGTGGGCAGCCTGAGCAAAATCATTAACATATTTTTTTGTCTGGAACAGGTGGTTCAAAAAAAATCTCAATTCATAAAAAAAGTCTTTAAAATTTTACCAATCCAGAAAAAATTTAGATTGGCATAGAAATTTTCAAAAAATTAATAAATTAAAAATCACCCCAATGCAAAAAACCACTCAATTTTTGTTAAATCATCATACCTTAGAAGGGATGTCATGCCCACAGTACGTAGTTGTGGCATCATAGTCCACCACTTCCAAGTACTCGTCCTTGCATTGCGGCGTCATGCCCAGGGAGAAGTTGGTGAACGTGAGAATCAATTTGCGCCCGGGAAACGCTGCAAATTCCCACGTGCAATGGGCATTTGGCGGATACCGACCCGGGTAACTGGGCGACGCGAAATTGGCAGGGAAGTCCGTCACGGGGCCGCCACACACGGAAGTGAGAGATGACGGTCGCCCAGAGCCGCCACCGGTGTCCACTAGCTGACAGCCGCCTCTTGGAGGCAGCACGAAAACTAAATAAACTAAACCCAGGAGCCCCTTTTTAGGCATCTTTTGTGCCAATATTTTTTCGAGGAATGTGAAATTCTGCGGTAAAGGAATGAACCAGGGAAGAAGCAAAATAACAAAAGAAAAGGGGATAAATTATTCCACTTCTTTCAAAGGCAAAGGAAAATGCAGGCGAAATAAATAAGACTACAGAAGCACTCAGGGAAGGGTTCTAAAAAGTTCCTTGCTTGGAATAACATGATTTATTTCTTATTCTGAATTTCTTTTTTCTGCTGTGTTTAAATCAATATTTTAAGAAACTATTCATTTCTTTTCATGTGAATTTTCGGGGATTTTCTCAGTCATGAAAAAAAAATCAGGGTATGAAAAATTGCATAGCTGCAGTTGGACATTGATGGAAGCCAACAAATAAGAGAGGATGAATGGAGAGTAGAAAAAAGGTGCTTTTTGCAAAAATAAACAAAAGACAGAACAAAAACCAACTTTTTTCTTTACATATTCAAGAATACAGGTGGTGCCTTGCAATTTCACCTCCCATAATCTGACCATCCTGCAATTTTTTGGTCAAATTTGCAGAAAGGTTGACTTAATTGCAATTCGACCTCTGCCCTAGAATTCCACCTGCTTTGGCCACTTTTTTTAAATTTGTTTTGCTCATGTTTCTTAATTTTACAAAGTGTCTCACAATTTGACTGCTTTGCAATTTGATGCCAGTCCAACAACAGAATAGGGTAAAGTTGCAATTTACCACCTGTATATGTGTGTTGTTTTTCAGATTGATTAATTACCCAATGTATGGCAAGGAAATGACGCAATTCAAAAGGAACACTGAAATCACTACAAGCCAAATTTATAAAGCCAAATTTGTGCACAAATTCAAACACAGATATGAAATATTTCAAGCAAAATAAGAAGAGATGAAAAAGATTGAAGAGTGATTCATTGCTTGTTATTTTTTTAGGCATCTTTTGTGCCAATATTTTTTCGAGGAATGTGAAATTCTGCGGTAAAGGAATGAACCAGGGAAGAAGCAAAATAACAAAAGAAAAGGGGATAAATTATTCCACTTCTTTCAAAGGCAGAGGAAAATACAGGCGAAATAAATAAGACTACAGAAGCACTCAGGGAAGGGTTCTAAAAAGTTCCTTGCTTGGAATAACATGATTTATTTCTTATTCTGAATTTATTTTTTCTGTGTTTAAATCAACATTTTGAGAAACTATTCATTTATTTTCATGTGAATTTTCTGGGATTTTCTCAGTCATGAAAAAAAAAATCAGGGTATGGAAAATTGCATAGCTGCAGTTGGACATTGATGGAAGCCAACAAATAAGAGAGGATGAATGGAGAGTAGAAAAAAGGTGCATTTTGCAGAAATAAACAGAAGACATAACAAAAGCCAAATTTTTTCTTCACATATTCAAGAATACAGGTGGTGCCTTGCAATTTCACCTCCCATAATTTGACCATCCTGCAATTTTTTGGTCAAATTTGCAGAAAGGTTGACTTAATTGCAATTTGACCTCTGCCCTAGAATTCCACGTGCTTTGGCCACTTTTTAAAATTTGTTTTGCTCATGTTTCTTAATTTTACAAAGTGTCTCACAATTTGACTGCTTTGCAATTTGATGCCAGTCCAGCAACAGAATAGGGTAAAGTTGCAATTTACCACCTGTATATGTGTGTTGTTTTTCAGATTGATTAATTACCCAATGTATGGCAAGGAAATGACGCAATTCAAAAGGAGCACTGAAATCACTACAAGCCAAATTTATAAAGCCAAATTTGTGCACAAATTCAAACACAGATATGAAATATTTCAAGCAAAATAAGAAGAGATGAAAAAGATTGAAGAGTGATTCATTGCTTGTTAT